>PVHP010000485.1:0-145003 GCA_004024765.1 Zapus hudsonius
TTCTTTCTTTCTTTCTTTCTTTCTTTCTTTCCTTCCTTCCTTCCTTCCTTCCTTCCTTCCTTCCTTCCTTCCTTCCTTCCTTCCTTCCTTCCTTCCTTCCTTCCTTCCTTCCTTCCTTCCTTCCTTCTTTCTTTCTTTCTTTCTTTCTTTCTTTCTTTCTTTCTTTCTTTCTTCTTTCTTCCTGGACTTTCACTGTTTAATTCTATCTGGGTTTAGAAATGTCTGTAAAAGATTAAAAAAAATTCAGAAGGAACAAAAATAGTTTTTTTTTTTCGAGGTAGGATCTTACTCTAGCCCAGGCTTACCTGGAATTCATTATGTAGTCTCAGGGTGACTTAGATCCTCTTACCTCTGCCTCCAGAGTGCTAGGATTAAAGGTATGCACTACCATATCAGGGCTAAGAATAGTATTTTTTGAGATACATACTAGTATGAATAAGTTTAAAATCATATCCATATCTGTGCAAATGAAGAAATGAGAACTTAGAAATCAGTGGATAAATCTAAGTTAAAGGTGACTATAGTAAGTAGAAACATATCTAGCCTAAGGGTAAAGGAGATGGGGAAGCTGTGCTACCACATGGGATTTATAGAAGTAAACATTGCAAATTTGAATACTTAGGATGTGAGCATGAAGAAAGAGGTTTATGAGATAGAAAAATGGCTTTTAAGAAATTTTGGCCTAGGGCAAGTTATGGAGAAGGAAGGAGAGCATTCTTGCCACTTTTGAAGGAAACTCCCAGCTCTCGTTCACACTGGAGTTACATCCTTAAGCTCTAGTCTGCATTTGGGGGTCTTTCATGGGTTTGTCTAGGAACTCAAATGATAACTTTAAAAGACATATTTATGGGAAAGCGTATTCTAATTGCTGAGCAATTGCTTCGTAAGTGACTTTGTAGAAATGAGACCTTGGAGGATTACTTCTATACCTTAACTTTTAAGTTAAAAGTCAATGTTTATGGGCTTGAAAGTTTACTATGACTTTTTAGCATGCTCTTGAATTTACAGAATTGTCTAGTATTACTTAAAGGTATGAAAACAAGAGATCACTCTTGTTTTTTGTTGTTGTTGTTTTTTGGAGGTAGGGGCTCACTCTGTAGTTCCTGGCTGCCCTTGAACTCATAGCTGTCCTCTTACCCCTGCCTCCTGAATGCTGGGATTCAAAGTGCGTGCCACCAGGCCCAGCTTACTCTTGTTTAAAAAAATGAATAGGGCTGGAGAGATGGCTCAGCGGTTAAGGCACTTGCCTCCAGTGCCTAAGGCCCCGGGTTCAATTCCCCAGGTCCCACATAAACCAGACCCACAAGGTGGTGGCCCTGGTGTTCTCTCTCTCTCTCTTTCTCTCTCTCTCTCTCTCTCTGTGCTTGAAAATGAATAAAATATTTTTAAAAAATGAATAAAATACGTGTCAGTATTTCCTGTTTTTACTAAAGTGTCTTGATTCGTGTGGTCTCCCTTATTGAAAAGCATATCATAATTTTTTTTACAGACTTTTATAAATTTCTTGTAGTCATTATGCATTTTGAATTTAAGATATACAGCTATACTTTTAATTAGAGATGAGAGAAGATACCAAGTTGAAGAAGAAATTTCAATCATAAGGAAAGTAAAAGTCATTTCAAATTTACCTAAAATATGTAATAAGAAAAGACTTGGATATAGATTTTTTCTTTTTTTTATTATCCATAATTAGATACACTGGATATAGATTTTTGAGACTTGGTAGATAGATTTCAAAATTACATCTGAAGAGCTTAAAATGAATCAGAATGTAATAGAGCTTAAACTTTACAAAGCTTAACATTCAACTTGTTTTGTTTTTCTTTTTACACAGTAGGGATGAAGATATTCTACTCTGTGTTGATATAAAGCCAAGAAAATGTTAAGTTGTTTGGGTACAACATCATTAGAGTGTCTGTAACAAACCTGCCCAGTAAAGGTTTTCCAGAATATATCTGTTTGTGTCTTTATATGTACCTTGTAAAATATCTCAAGGATGGTGACTTTGGTCTTCATACACAGTTGAGAACAAAGCATTTAGGATTTACTATGTATTTCTAGAAATCCAAAGTCCTTTGTATGATTCAAACATAGAGGAAAAACCATAGAGGTGCACAGGTAAATGCAGACATTCTCTGTTATACCAGTGCAATTATAAATTGCATGCTAATTAAAAATTAGTGGAAGGCTGATGTCTAATAGGAGAATTAAGAAGGAGAGTAAGAAGTACAGTCTCATGGCACAGCATTAATGATACTGCACACACTGTATCAAGATGTTCAATGAGATAAAATCAGGCTGTTAGCTACTTATACTCTAACATTTAAAAATAAAATTTCAGGCATGTGTGACAATTCTACAACGAAACCCATTATTTTGTGCAATAAATGAATGCTGATGTCAAAGAGAAAAAATATGAGTGCAGTCAGAAAGCTAAGATGTCAAAGAGGACTTAGAAAGTAAAGTAAAAATCAACTTGATTTTGAAAATAGAAAGATTTCTTTTTCGGTAAGAAAAAAAAAAAGGAAGAAAAGATCATCTTCCCAATGCCAAAAAAGAAAACAAAAAATAAGCCATCTGTGGTACATTGAATGTGATAATTTGAATATATGGTATAGACACAAGTGTTTTATTAAAATTGAACTTCGTCCTTAAGTCCCTGGCAGGTGGATCCCTGCTTTTGAGGACAGAACACTGGTAAGGATCTTGGAGGCCAGCCCTAAGGTGTGTTTGGTGGTGGATCTGAATCCAGCCCTAGGTGTGTTCAGAGCAGTTTGAGCTCTGGTGGTTTGTGCTTACTGGTGTTGGCGTTTACTTGACACAGTTGTTTCTGTCTGCTTGGATCTGTGGAAATAAGCAGCTCCCCCCACCCCCTCGCCCCATTGATAAGAGTTTCTTATGGAAACTGAAATAAACCCCTTCTTCCTATAAGCTGTGTCTGATTTGATGTTTTTCTCAGCAATGAGGAGCTGATGGCAACACCTTCCTTTTCATTATTTTTAGATTTTTTTAAACATTTGTCATTATGTTAGGAGAGGCATACTAAATAATAATACTCTTTTGCACAGTTTCACATATTTTCTCTTAAATATTAATTAAAGCTCAATTTAACTATTACTTTTATGGTTTAAAATGTTATTAGCGAATAAATGTCACATTTTAACTGTTGAACATAAAATGAATGTGATTTAGATTAAATGCATTCTTTTGCATCAGCTTGAATATAACCAAGCACTATGAATTTACAAGAGAAGTATGGTAATAAAATTCAGTTCTCATTATTAATAAATAACTAAGCATAAGGTAAAAAGCTATCTTTACTAGATTCATAATTTTAATGCATAAATATTTAAACGACCCCTTTAATTTTTTAAATTAATATTTGCTTTGCATTTGTCCAGGAAACTCTTCAAATAACTCACGCTTTTGAAGTGCTGATATGAGCTCCTATTTATTATTAAATACTCATATTCTTGAAGTATATCTAGATGTTTTTAAATAGTAGAAAACAAAGCTATTTTTAGCCACCTGATAAAACAGGGAATGAAATAACAGAAAAACAGTTATAGTGATGCTTTCTGAAATATAAATAATACCAGATGACATTATGAATCCTTCACTATAAACAAAAAAATTTAGGTGTTTTATGTAAATACTCAACTAATAGCATTATGATCCCAGTAACCTTAAGAAGCAGTGATTCCTATTTTGGCCTTATTTTGTGGATGGGCATTGTCCTTGAATTCTCTCACTCACATTTTTTCCCTAATGAACCAGTAAATCTTGCATCATAGAATATCACCATTTCCCAGTGTTCCATTGTAACTATCCATATGGAAGCAATCACAATCCTTTATCTGGATTATTGCAAACATCTTTAATTTTCCACATCCATCTGTCATCTAGTATAGTTGCTTCTCAGTATAGCACCTGCAGTGATTCTTTTAAAACATAGCTTGATAGTCATTTTACACCTCCATTCCAAACTGTCTTATGGCTTCCCATAAGACCAAGAGATGAGTCAAAGTCACTCACTATCTGACCTACAAATACACATTTCAGTGGGTGTCCAACGCGACAGCATATTGGACTCAATTGGGGATCTTTTGACTAATATTGATGCATGTATTCCCATCTTAGGAGGTAGACTAGAACTTGAGAACATTAAATGATCTTCAGATTTAATGTTGGGTACAGTTGCTGTATAAGGTCTGTGCCTCCTGCTTCCATTAACTTTCAATCTTTTATCCTTCCTTTTGTACATAGCAATCTAGTGAAAATGATATTGCAAATATATATTTTATTAAAATTTTATATTTTTACAGCAGAGTAAAAGGGTCATGCTTAATAATCAGAAAATAACCAAAAGCATGACTTCGCATACTCCTGGGAAAAAAATAAATACATGGTCATCAAGTGTAAAGACTTTTTAAAATGCTCCAACTTCAGGCAAAGTTAAGCCCTTCCTTTGACTATATATCATCAGTGGTGATTTCTATCAAACATTTAAAGAACTAACACAGATCTCAAACTTTCCATTAGAATGGCTAGTATAGAACCAAATAAAAACCAGAAAACAAGTGTTTGTGAGGATGGGCAGAAATTGGAACCTTTGTGCTCTGTTGGTGGAAAGGTAAAATGACAGAACCCATGTGGAAAGCAGCATGGTAGTTTAACAAGTTAAAAACAGAATTAGAATAGAAGCCAGCAAATATGTTTCTGGATTGATGCACTCCAACTAATTGAAGATTTACTTGTACGTCTATGTTAATAGTAGCTTCTTCATAATAACTAAAATGTGAAGCCAACCAAAGTAACCACTTACAAGTAAATAGGTAATTAAACCATGGCATCTATATAAAATGGAAACAGATTTAAAGGGAAGTTGAGACTGGTTTGGAGCTCTGATAATTTCATCCTGAGACAGACAGGAGTTTGGCTGACTCCTTCCCTAACCTCCAGCCACCCTGATAAGTCCAGGCAATTCAAGACCTGAGTTTACGGAAGTTCATGTAATTCAGCTGAAAGGTAATAACAAGGCCCAGGCAATGAGAAAGTCCTTCTAGCTTATCTATGCAGCTGGCCCCTGCCAATCCTTTCATGAGACATCCACAGGCCACCCTGTCCCCACCAGTCCCCTTGCTGCTTATTCCCCTGTCTCTCCTTTTTCCTGCATAAAAGCACCCTCCCCAATCTAATAAATGAGCTATTCAATGCAACTGTCTCCAGAGAGTTCTTCCTCTCCTGTGCTCATGTGTTCCTAAGACTCTGCCCACCCAGCTCCGTGGATGAACAGGGAGTCAGTGCACAATGCAGAACCTCAGATATGAATGTGGTAGGAGGTTATAGTATGAACATAGTAAACCATCTTGAAGTGAAATTAGGGGCACTATATTTTGATATACCTGAATCATATGAGAAATATTAATACTTGAGACATATAAAATGAGGGAATACATTTTTGTGGCTAATCTTAAAGTTTTAAAGTATTTTATAATTATTTTCATTTGGATTTCTAGTTAATATTGCTATAAAAATAGAAGTCCTAAGATTTAGAGACAGATACTTTCCCTGGCAGTGTCACAAAAAGAATTATGAAATACATATGTGTAGTTGAAGAGACCATACAGGGATGGCGGCAAAGGTTACACCTAATTTGCATTAGTGTATTTCATTAGGAATGTCAGAAAAATCTGCAAAGCTGTGATGCCATACCTCTGGGACGTCCAAGGCTCTTCTCTCTAAACTGCGATGCTTTTTATTTTACAATTAAAACATAGTTATGCAAACATCAGGTCTCCACGTCTCTGACTACGCATGTGCATGCACATATCCACATAAATCTATACTCTTGGCTGCAACGCCCACTGGCAATCTGTATCAGGAAGCATGTCCACAAAGGCTTCAAGTCCCACTAGGTTTATGAGCTCAATGCAGGACGGCAGCCAGCTAGCCACCAGCGCTGGTACTGGATGTAATCTTGTACTTAGTTGTGCTATGACTCCTTTATAATAAAACAGCAAATTGAAGTGATTTTCAGACCGCGTGGGATACCAGAGGGAAATGTTTTCTGCCTCCAGTAAGCACAGAAGGCTATTAATGAGCCACGGATGGCTTCCCGACTATGCAGTGCATTTAGACACTTCCCCCCTTTCTGAGCTCACAGAGGCTGCGATTATCAAATTCTAAAGCAGTAGTTTGAAAAATGACTGCACTTTTGAGAATTTATGGCTATATATACTTATATATCTTTTTTCTGCTTTCCATGGGAAGTTGAGTGCCAGCTATTGACACAAAGTTTGTAAAGCACTTTGAGCTCCAAGCCTAGAAGGGATATGATTACACAGAAAGGAAGAACAATAAAAAGGGGGAAGACAGGAGTGTTCACCTTAGTGTTTCCTCATCCATATGTGTTTCTCTTGCTATTTTATTTTCACTTATTTTTATTTTCTCACATGTATGTAGTATCTTGAACACATTACCCCACCCCACTCTATTTCCTTCTATCATCCGTTTGAGAAAGGGTCTCATATATAGTCTAGGCTAGCCACGAACTCATAGCAATCATCTTGCCACAGTCCCCAAGGACCTGGGATTTTATAGGCATGAGCTACCATGCTTACCTGATTTTTGCATTTTAATAATGTATGTTTTAAAAAAGAGTTGGAAACAAAATTTAGTGAGTAGAATGACATGGTTAGACAGTTTTGCAAATCTCTTAAGTACTTACTCAATAGGAGACAACTGGGTTTGCATCGTTACTTCTGCAGTGGGTTTTTAAAATCAATCCTTAATAATTTATAAAATTACATAATCACTTTTTCATTGTTCATGGTACTGTGTTACATAAGCACAGTTTCATATACAAATGAAATGTACATTGAGCACATTCCTCCCCATACTCCCCCCTCCTGCCCTTTCTCCCTTCTCCCCATTCCTACTTATCCTTCCTTTTCTCTCTGACAGGTTCACTTCTACTTTGATGTCATATATGCATGCCTGATTTTATATATCTTTAAGCCAAATATGAGAGAAAACATGTGATACTTGACTTTATGAGACTGACCTAAAGACCTTAATATGATTATCTACAGTTTCAGAGTTGCATGCATTTTTTATGTAAAGGACATCCTCTTTCTCTTCTTTATGGCTGAAAAAAATCCACTGTGTATACAAACCATATTTCCCCACTCATTCTTCTGTCAAAGGATACTTAGTATGCTGTCATAATGTAGCTATTGTGTGTAGTGCTGCAGTAAACAGCGACGTGCAAGTGTATGTGATATGTTGACTTGGAGGGATTCAGATCCATCCCCAGGAGTGGTCCAGATGAATCATATGGTAGATCTATGTTTTCCTTTTTGAGAAACTCTGATACTAAATTCCATTGGGACTAGTATACATCCCCATGAGGAACATGTAAGGGGTCTTTTTTTGTCTACATCCTTCTGAGGATTGGTTGTTGTTTGTTTATTGGCTGCTATTCTGACTGGGGTGAGCTGGAAACTCAGTGTAGTTTTTTATGTTGTTTTGTGTGTATGTGTGTGTGTGTGTGTGTGTGTGCTATCTGTGGTGAGTGTGTACTTATATGTTTAAGGGTGTGTGGGAGTACATGGGCACACCAGGATCTCTTGCTATTGTAAAGGAATGCCTGTCCAGCTTTACGTGGGTGGCTAGGGAATTGAACCTGAGCAGGCAGGCTTTGTAAGCAAGTGCCTTTAATAGAGAAGCCATGGCCCCAGCCCTTCCATCTTATTTGTTAAACTGGGTCTCTCACTGAACCTTCAGCTCACCAGACTAGCTATCCAACAAGCCCAAAGTATTCTACTGCCTCTGTTCCTCCAGTGTTAGGATGATAGGCCCTTGCCTGGCTGAGGATCTGAACTCAGGCATTTGTGCTTGAAGGACATGTACTTTACTGACTGAGCCATATCTGCAGCCCTTCAGTGTAGTTTTATTTACATTTCTCTGATGGCTAGTGATATTGAATACTTTTTCATGTTTATTGGTATTTTGAACTTTATCTTTTGAGAATTGTCAATTCGTTTCATTAGCACATTTGCTGATTGGATTCTTTGCTTTTAATTAGATTTTCGAGTTCCTTGAATATTCTAATTAATCATATAAGTTTGATTTTAGTAAAAAGCATTTTCAGACATAATGTAGGTCACATGGAGAGTAAATAGTAGACTTATAAGAAAAATTCTTTAGGAGTTAAGTTAAAAGTAGACATAGTATATAAAACCATCGCTTATTTAGTTATAAAGACTTGAGTGCGAAACTTTTCTGTGCCATTTACAATGAAACACATACTGTTTTATATGTTCTACAATAGTCAGTGAGATTCTTTTTTTTTAATATATATTTATTGTCCATAATGAGTTACATTATGTAGTGGGCAAACCATGCGTTGTTATCCCGAATTCCCCAATCCCCCCCTCCCCATCCCTGATCAGTTGTATATCCTCCTCCGTGGGCTGTCTGTATTAGTCCTTGTGGCAAGGGATCCTGTATATCTTAGTACAGTGAGATTCTTTTTTAAACAACTGTGAGGTAAATACTATTTGTATCCCTATCTTATAATTGAGTAAGCAGAAGTAGAGGTGGGACCATTTCCAAGGTCACACAGCCAATAAGGATCAGAGTCAAGATTAGCAGATAGACCTTGAGGTTCTTACAAAAGTAGTAATAGTGGACACGATCAATTAAACCTTTGCTGCTTTCCAGGCTTCTTGAACATAGCTAACCTCATGGTTCAGAATTGGAGCTGAAATTCACTGGTTTTGAAAAGTAAAATCACGAGATATACTTATAAACATGAAATAGGATGTTTATAGGTGTGTATTATGTTATAATTTGTTCATGATTCGGCAAAATAAAAAGTATATTTGAAAGTTACATTTCAGTCCTCATTTTCTTGTGGCATTATTTGATCCAATTTTCAGTAGCAGTTTATATTGAGTATCTACTACAATATTTTCCATTATATTCTGCTTTAGGATATAGTCAGTACCAAAAAAATAAGAGAAAGAGAAAGATAGAAAAGAAGCAGAGGAAACCAATCTATCCCAAATATCATTAGATAATGAGTCATTTTGATATGTGTCTGGTAAAAAATGTGTTTTACAATAAATACAATGAAAAGGCATACACATGCACTTCAAGAACCATAGGTGGTCCTGATAAGTTATTCTAAAATAATTTAGAATATTTACAGGGGCTATGAGTACAAGCCATGAAACAACACTCTGCAAGTGACACAGAAAAGAACAAACAGCTCACGTCTTAAACCCATGAATTTCATTTTGTCTTCAAGTGCACACTTTGCCCAGAGCATGTGCTGTGGAAGCAGCCCTGCTCTCTAATAACCTGGAGATTTTGCTGAATTCAGAGTCTGTATTGAATCTGGACATCACGTGCAGTCACAGTATAAATATATCATTGTGGCTAACATTGAGAGGAGCTGCAAGGAGAGGCCGCAACTCAAGAATAAGTAGAAATGAGTTCAGAAGTGAAAGGTGAGATGCAAATAGAACTTGTTCAAGTAACATGGGGCAAAAATGAAGTAAGGAAAGAATGCTGCATTTTCCCATGAAAATGATGAGAAAGACAACACACTCTAGGTGGAAAAATGCCAGCTATTTTGTGAGCAAGCATAATGGTTATGATTGTTATCCTAACCATGTCTACAGATGTGTGAATATGATCACATGCAAATATGTGATCTCTACCAGAGATAAACATATTTACTGTAGTGATCATTTTTATATTCGGTTTGTCATCACCAAGATTTTCCAAGCCTTTCATGGCTTTTAAAATTTCCAAAGTGAGTACATTTCCAAGTATGATGCTATGTGGACTCCCCTGCTTTCCTAGCACGACTATGTAAAACAAGCAAGTTTTTTACACACACTGTACTCAAACAGAAAAGTCAATTTGAAAAGAATAACTATTTCTTCTCTTGCTTTCTAAACAACCTACTGTATTTGAGGGACAAAATTGACAGGACTAGTTTTCAGATGTATGTCATTATCTTGGTGTTCAGCATATTAGCTAATGCATAAACTTTCATAGTAAACTGGTAAATGTGAAACAGCAAATGAATAGCTGTGTGAGGCAATCGAGTTTCCTTTGACTTCTTTCTTTAGAATAGGATTGCTTGGCATCTTTGTAATTATTAGTATAGCAAGAAAATTGATAGACAAAAATCAATTATATTATTAAGTATACACCCTGCCCCTTAGTAATACCCTAAAGTATCACACTATTAGAGAAATGCACCCTAGAGAAAATGTTACTATTCCTCACACAGAACTTACACATAACATTATGCAAAATTAATTTATGATAAATGACTTCAAATCTTGAACTCAGAATAGCTCATTTAAATGCCATCAGAAAAGAGCACCTCACCCGCAAAAAAGAGTCTAGGGATCCATTCTCCATATATTCTACCACAATCATTACTGGCCGGCCTGCAAAAGAGCAAGGAACACAGAGGATTAGAGCAATTACAGAAATAATAGGCTGCAGTTAGCGATTTCCAGCTGTGGTAGCTAAATTATTATTATATATTTTTTATTAATAGGAACTCATTCTAACCTGTTTCTATGAAAGTGTGCTCATACATATGCTTCATTCTATTTTTTTGTAGAATTATTTCTCTGAGTTTATAAAAGGGACATGAATTACAATGTAAATTACAAAGGAATTAAGCATTTTTTTTGCCTAACAAGCATTAGATTAGATTATGTTCTTTTTACATTTTGTCATCCGATATTTCCTCAAAAGATCAAGTACATGCTAAAGTCATGGTTTACATGAACTCTGCTGTTACTCTGTAGCTGGGGTACCACTTCCATGATGGTGCAGCAATTTTTGCTTACTTACATTAAAGTGGGCATTTAGAAGATATTCCTTAAATCAAGCAGAAAGGATAATTATAATTTCCAATAAATTATAAGTGGTCTGGCATCATCTAGTTTTAAGGGATTCCAAGCAGAAAACATTTAGTAGACGGATGGATGCTTCAGCATTGGCAGGGTTTGTAAGCAGTCCTGATCATGTGCTTCCGGGATGTAGATTTGATCAACAGAGTAATGATGACATTATATTAAAAAAAGAATAACTGATTTTGCAGTCTAGCTTAGAAGCTAAAAGAAAACGAACACCATTTACTTCTTGTTTTATTATATCATTCCTTACAGTTCCCAGTGTACCTCTATTAAGTAAAACATTTGACATAAATAGCTTTGATTTGTTTCAAAGTAGCAAATGTATTTGTTCTGCCCAATTGCCCAAGCTTAAAAGATAGAATTTCAATTGAAGGGAAAAACGATATTTACCTGAAATAAGCATGTATGTCATGTTACTTTTTACTTCTCTATTTCTTGCTTTTTTAGAATACTGGCAATTTCATCTGATGGCACACAGTTTTTTTTCCTTATGAGACAAAAAAGGCCTGGAATGAAATTGTACCAATGCCAATGAAGGAAGCATTCGATCTCCTTGTCATTTATGCCCTTTTTAATGAACTCAATTCTTAGAGGTTAGAAAGGGTAGCCATCATAGTAGGCAAACGCTAGGTTTTACATTTGAATGTGTATTTTAAAGAAAGAAGAGCTAAAGTTTAAATGTAGTAATAGAGCCTCCAACTTATCATGCATAGAATCTAAACCCCAAGAAGTCTTCCATCTGTACAGAATATTAACACGTATTCTGTAGTGCCCCTCAAAGCCATTCGGTTTACCCATATGTGAATAAAGCACTATATCAGCAACTCTAGATGTCAGGTAAACTGTCAGCTCTCTAGAAGATCTGGGTTTGAAATCTGAAAGTTGGTCTAAAAACATCTTCTATTTGTCCATTGGTTTCAGACATTTGACATTTGAGAGAGGAGCCCGATGCAAACATCTATGTAGAAAAGTTGGGGAAATAATTGTCTAGCTTTGTCCCTTGTGTCCAAGTTTTTAGATAATTATTCCAGTGTGAAGAGTAATGGATTGTGGGCGCTAAAGGGGAAAGTTGGGTTACTATGGTGACGGCTGTAGGCTTTCTCCACCTGTATTCTCACAACTTTTAATCTTTCTTGACCGTTGTGGCCAGAGGAATATGTTTAGAGTATTTGTCTTTAAACACATATCTTTCCTTAAATAAAGGTAGTAATTATTAGTATCAAAAGAGCTTTGCAAATACTTCACTTAGATTGCTACATACGTATATTTATCCCTATTACACCGCTCAGAAAATTGAAGGATAGAAAATTAAGTGTTTGTATCCAGTCAAATAGGCAATAAGCAGCAATTATGCAGCCTGTCACAGAGTTTGATCTTTTAAGCCGTCTCTCAGGAAAGATTTGTAGAGAAGAGCTCTAAGCCTGTTCTTGCACCCGGTTGTCCAGAGAGAGAGACTTCATCTTTTCTAATGCCCTCAGCATCCTGTACTGTCTCAGATCACGTTCCCTCAGTCAGGTCTGTTTCTGGTTTGTGTTTGCTATTCTCTAACACTATGCACTGGCCCTTTTCTACCCCAGAACTATACACCGGACCTTTCCCTGGACCGTTCACCAGAATGTTTTCTAATGAGTCCCATCACAGCTATTGTGTGCCTGATGTATTTCTTCCTCCTTGCCCTCTGGAGGCTCAAAATCCCGTTCACTTGGTTTACTCAAGTTCACTGTCCAGAGAGCTGGCCATAGTAGGTATTTCATAAAACCAATTTAGTTTTTCTCACTGATTTCACTATTAGAAAATTAACACTGAATTATTTCAGCACAGCAAGGTTCATAACTAAGTGCATATAAAGTAGTTTGGAATTAGTTCTATCTATAACTCCTTTTGTAGATCCTTTCAGCAGTTTAAAATCCATCAGTGACAAGGTTCACTTCTCATTTAGAATAATCAAGAATCAAGGGAAGGCTCCCCTAGGTTCTGGTGAACTAGAAGTTTCCACTTGAGCTATTCATCTTTTGTGCTTTATGCAGTGACATCAATTGAGAACAGCTGAACTAATGAGTTAGTTGGCTTTTGAGACAACTGCTGGCATCTAATCTGTAATTTATTTCCTGGTGGCTTTCTATAAGGAATGTAATTATACTCTGAAGATTTAAAAAATTCATAGTTCATCGTTACGTTTATGATCAAGAAAATAGATTAATATGAGAGAAATCAGGATATTTAAGATGCTATTCTTTAAATCGGGTTCAGGTGAGAGAAGGTTATTGGTAGCCAACCTCTTTATTTTACATTTCAGTATGTTAAAGTTCTTTATGTATATTATATATCTTATATTCTAAGAGGATTATTGCTGTTAATGAGAAATATTCAGCAGTAATTGTTTCTTTTTTTAAAGTTTCAAAATATTTAGCTCATTTCATTTTCATTTTAACTTGTTGCCAACACCTCCTATCACAGCACCACCTTAGTATCTGAATAAATCTCTGTTACTCAGTTCTCAAAATCTCCATATCATGTTTAGGTATTTTATTGGTTTGATGTCAGAGATCTTCCAAGCTACCCAAAGTGAAAATTTAAATTATAAATAACAAATATAGAGTTATGGAGAGTCTTAACTCCATAAGAACCAAAATCTAAGAAATAATTTATATATATTCTAAAGAAAAATTTAAAATATCTCATGATCCTTTCATTGGGAGTTTAAAGAAATATACATATGTGAATGTGTATACATGTATCTGGCTATATTTGATTACATATAAAGACATGTATATTAAGATGCTACTCATTTACTACAAGACTTTGATCAAAGTTGAAAGAGAAACCATATATGATCATAGGCTATAATTTTTTTCATGATGTTATATTAAAGAAAACCATACAAAAGCATTCTTTAAGTGTCCCACAGAAATCTTGAAAAAATAATTTTCAGGTGAAATTGGTTTTTATAATTCAAAGAAGATCTGTGATAGAGTTTTAACATTTTTATATCAGTAATGAGTTTGTGTTGGATGTGGTATTTTGTATCTGTTTGGCAATTTCTAATGTTCAGTCAATAAAATGAAGAATCAAAACAAATCTCAACAGCCTCAAAACTCTCTTACAGATTTGAATCATACTCATTTGTTTAACATCTTATCACATCTATATTTTGTCTGCCAGGCAATAACATTTGCAGTGATACCTTGGATTGATAGCATGCTTGTATTTCCCTCCCCCTCGCCCCCCAAAAATGCAATTTGGGACTCTTTTGACACAGTATGTTAATTTATTCTCCCTCCCTACTTCTGTTGTAGAGAGCATGAATCACAATTATAATCTCAAATGGACTCTACAACAAATAAAACAGTTTCTCATCCTTGAAATGCTTTCAAAAGATATGGATAATATAAACTTAAACAGGTATACTAAATTAAATCATTGGGTTTTTTTTTTTTTTTGCACAATAGTTTCTAATGCTGAAGAGCTATTCTCCTCTAAAAGTGTTATCTGAGCTTCTCAGGCCCTATCCTAAATAAAACATCCTCAATGAGCTTGATTCTAAGCTATCTTTAATCTTTAAATTAGTTTTTAATTTCATGTTTAAAAACATAAAAAGAGCACGATTATGAGGTACTATGTGATGTTTCAATACGCGCACACATTGTATAATATTCAAATAAGGGTAATCTCAAACATTTATCATTTCTCTGTGGTGGAATCATTTCTTTAGCTTTTAAAACTTATCAGTATATTGTTATTGTTTCAGTCACTCTACTGTATGGTCACATACCAGGACTTGTTCCTACCTATAACTTAGTACCCACGGAGATCAATCCACCCATCACTATCTCCCCAGGCTTCTGTCAGCCAGCATTCTACGCTTAAAAAAAACACTTTTTTTTTTATATTTCACATATGAGATTATTGTTTCTTTTTGTGCATTATTTATTCCATTTAACATAACTATCTCCAGCTCCATTCATGCTACTTGAATGTTTTAACATTTCCTCTGAGCTTTCTTTTTCTTTGGCAATCTTGCCTCATTAAAGCATCATCCATCTATTTGCCAGGGTTTGAAACCTATAGGAATATGAGCATCATCCCTTGTCAAACTCGTGTTACTCAATGTAATTTTAAATTCTGTTAGCTCAATGTAAAAATCACTGAGATTGCCCACATTCTTTCTCTGTATTCTCTTGTTTTACCAATTACAACAATCATCTCTTTGATTCACTTTGTATTGCTCATTTCAAGATAATCTTTGCATACTTATTATCTTTGAACAGTAAATAATAAATTAAGCAATTTCCAACAACTATTGTGTGTCAAGTACCTGGGGTTCTAGAACGCACCCTCAAAGAATATAAGATCCCTGCACTTAGGAGTTGTATATTAAAAGGACAATAGAAATGAGTAAAGTCAATTATTACAAATGTCTCATTCCTCCAATTAAGGCTGTTTTTCAGTGCAGTGAATGGTGCAGAATTAAGCTCTAAATTGCTTGGTTAATAAGTTCCTTTATATTCTCTCCTTTACATTCATTTCTAGTGTCATCTTTAAGTTTCTCCTGCTCCCGTTTCTCAGTGGGTCATCATTTACTGCCTGGGACAATGCCTGTATCTCTCTGCTTTGTAAGATTGCCTCTTTGTTACTCACCCTTGGTTAGAAGAGTTTAAATACAATAATCATGGTAAATTGTCCCCTAAATCACTTCCCCTGTAGGAAATCTTCATTAATTATCTTTTTCTCTTTTAAGTAACAGTTATAGGATAATATTGATGTTAGCAATGCAGTCTGCTTTCCATTCTACAAGAGTCTTTTGACCAGGATTTGGCTCCAGACTCTCTAATTTCTCAATCTACCAAAAAATTAGGCATGACCTCATTTTTATGTTTGTGTTAAATGTCAGCAGGAACAATTAAAACAATATGCTTATTAAGAATAAGTCTTGACTGAGAAAAAATAATGAAATAATCAGATTTCAAATTGATGGCCTGTTAATCTGGAATTAATTGATCATAAAAATTTATGGGTTTGATGAAAGAACAGTCTTCATTTATCCTCCTACTTCTGCCTCCCGAGTGCTGGGACTAAAGCATGTGCCACCATGCTAGGCTTAAAAATTTTTATTGATGTATATTCATTGTACATAATATAGGAATTCAAATAGACAGCTTCTTTCAAGGATATCATGTAGGCTGACTATAGTTATTCCTTCTCACCTCCCCCTTCTCACCTCCCTCTCGTCTTCTCCAGTTTCTGGTCTTGTTTTTCTTTCTTGACCCCTCCACACTCAAACAGACATTTCATTTCCTCTATCCATAAAGAATTCCAGCTAGGCATGGTAGCACATGCCTTTGATTCCAGAATTTGGAAGGCAGAGGTAGAAGTGAGAGTTATTAGGAGGAAGACCCTCCCACAGGTGGAGAGGGCATGGCCTCATGTCACGCTATCAAGGACACTTCCAGGCCAGAGCCTTGCCACTCCTCCCAGCAAAGAAATCTTTACAAGTCCTGACTTGAACTGGGGACAGGCTGCTTCTTCTTCCTGTCTGGACTGCTGGGCTGGAGACCCTCGGTACCGGGCCTGTGAGTTGTGCTCTTTCCCCTCTCTGATCTCGGACTGGGATCAGAGAGGGGGAGGAAGGGAATTTAACATGTTTCCTTTTGTCTCCACTTTTTGGGGTGATTCTGTGCACTTTAATGATGATTTTATGAACCTCACAGACCACGTGGTGACTGGGCAGCTTTCCTATCCAAATCCCCCTTCCCTTAACTGGCCTTAATCTAGAATAACCTTGTGATAAGAACATATTTCTGTCCCTGTGTATCATTCTTTTACATTAGAGGACATGGACTCAGGGGAAAAATGCAGCGGTAAAAACCTAGATATGGTTGTGCCAAATTTCCCCATTACAGGAGGATCACTGTGAGTTCCAGATCAGCCTGAGACTACATGGTGAATTCCAGGTCAGCCTGGGCTAGAGACCCTACTTCAGAAAAAAAAATCTAGGGCCTAACAAATGAAAGAAAATATGAAATATTTGTATTTTTGTATCTATCTTATTGATGACCTCCAGTTTCATCTATTTTCCAGTAAATGCCCTAATTTCATTCTACTTTATGGCTTGATAAAGCTCCATTGTGCATATACAACACATTTCCGTTACTCAGTCTTCTATTATTGAACACCCAGATTGGTTCTACAGTTTAGCTACTTGGGTAGTGCTACAAAAACATTGATTATATGCAAGTATCTATGATATGCTGATGACCAGGAGTGATAGCTGGGTCTTATGGAAGAACTATTTTTGGCTTTTGGAACAACCTTTTCAGTTATTTCCATAGAGGCTGGCTAGATTGGTTTATTTACATTTCCATGAGCAGTGTTTAAGTGTTCTTTTTGGTCCACATCTTGGCCAACAGTTGTTACTCTTTGCTTTTTTAAGGACTGGAATTCTGATTTGGATGAGATGAAATCTCAGTACAGTTTGATTTGCATTGTTTCATGTGTCTATTGGCCATTTGTATCCCACTTTTTGAGAATTTTCTGTTCATTAATTTATTTATTGATTGGGTGTTTTGACTTCCTGTTGTTTAGTTTTTTGGGGCGATATTAATATCTTAGCTATTACTCTTCTGTCAGATGTATAACCTATTCTTCAGGCTGTCTCTTCTCTTGACTCCTTTATTTGTAGTGCAGAAACTTTTTACTTTTATTCAATTCCATTTTTAGTTCTTAGTTGTTTTTTTTTAAACAGGGGTTCATATTTAAGAGATTACCTTGAGTCTCAGAAGGAACTCTGGATTTTGGACTCTTGGTCAATGCTAGAACTGTTAGGACTTTGGGGAGTCTTAGAGATAGACTAAATGCATTTAGTATTACGAAATGAATAGAAACCATAGGTAGACTACTATGGTGTAAAGTGATATTTTCTTGTTATGTTGAAAAGGAGAAGGCTTTTGATGGTTAGTTTTTTTTTTTTTTGGGTGGTTAGTTTTGATTGTCAATTTAGTTGAATTAAGGAATACCTTAGTGAATTAAGTTAATTAGAATTAGAATTAAGTTAATTAGTAATTAATTAGTGAGGCACACCTTTGGTATGTTTGTGAGGTACCAGAGAGGATTAAATCAGTGGGGAAGATCTGCCCTGGATACAAACACTACCATCCAGTGGCCTTGGATTCTGGGATGAATAAAAAGAAAAAAGGAGAACTCCAGCTACATGCATAAGAATTTTACTTTCTACTTTCTTTTTCCTGATTTGACAAGAATCAAGGAAGCACTCACTTGCCTTTCCTGCTCTGATGGGAGTTTATCTCCTCAACTCTCTCCCCTTAAGTTGCCTCTTGTTGGGTATTTAGTCATAGGAATGAAAAAAGTAATTGATATAAGGACCTAATATGAATATGGAATAACCCAGAGTGATGATTTCAATGTAAAATGTCCCACACAGATTCATGTGTTTGAACAATTAAGGCCCAGGTGGTGGTGCTGTTTGGGAAGTTTGTGGAACGTTTAGCAGGTGAAGCTGGGATGGTGAGTGTGTCCCTGGAGGTCTTGAGGGCCTTGAAGTGTTACAGCTCAGCCCTGCTGGCTCCCACTACTTCTTCCCTGCTGATGTGATGATGTCATACAAGTTTATTGCTCTTGCGATGCCTTCCCTGCCATTGTGAACTTTGCTTCAAAACTGTGAGCTGTGAATAAGCCCTTTCCTTCCTGAAGCTGCTTCTTTCTGGTTGGGTATTTTGCCTGAACAAGGAGAAAGTAACTGATACACCAGTAATGGCACCTATAATGAATGAAAGAATGCATGTACGTTGACCATTATATATTACCCTGCCCATGAGTTGCTGTTTAATTTTAAACTAAGAAGTGGATTACAGAATTAAGAAGGCTTATTTTAGAAAACGACTAATGTCAGGGTGCCCAGGATCTCTCCTGATGGTCTCAAAGGGTCTTTAAATCCCACACATCTGAAACCAATAGATCTGAATCTTCTTGAATGAACAAAATGATAGGCTCAAATATTTCAAATGGCCATTTTTCTACTTTAAATAACATATTAGTGTTTTTTAAAAACAGCTTATGTTAGAGGATTTTTTAAAATCTTTAGAGGTAATATAAATGCCCTCAGAGAAATGCTGAAGAGTATAATGTTTTTATTTAATGACTAAAAATTACTGATTGGAAATTAGGAGGGTTGGATGATCCACTTTTAGGAAAATGGTAGCTCTTGTTCATCTGGATTTCTTTTAGAGTAAATGAAGGGTACAAAGCTAAAAAGCCTACATAATTTTTCTAGAGCTCCAGAGAGCTTTGGAATGCCTTCTGCATCAACCGCCTTCATGCTATTCAGTAACACCCTACTAGAAATTACCACAAAGGCAAAAGAATTATCCTTAAGGACAAATGTCTTGCAAACAATGGAAATTCCTGCAAATAATATCAAATATTGTGCTGTCTTCTACTCTAAGAAATTATTTTTGTTGCAAAATTTTAATGACGGGTATCTTTAAGAATGACTTTTTTGATTTTGTCTTTCATTCATACTAGAAACAGAATTTTAATGATGAAATTAAAAGCACATCTTTTGAAATTATTTTTGATTTTTTCCTTTCCAACAATTATGAAACAAATAATAGATTATTGAGTAATCAATGGCCTAATTGTTATTAGATAGCAATGAGCAAAACAATAAAACATTTTCATGTGTTGAAATATTGTACAATTACTATGTCCAAGTTAAGCTTCATGTCAAATAAATAATTGCACACTACCTTAGTTCTTGATTAGTTTTGGAAAACATTTTATGAAAATAATATTAAAATACCTACAGCAAATATGTAATAATTACACTTTTCATAAGTTTTTTAGTGTGCTTCATTGTTCTGAAGATATTTTATGTGTTGACTTATTTAATCCTCATTGTGAGGAGTGTGACAGTACAATTTAACAAATAGTTGCTAATGTAATTAGAGTTTAAGCAACTTGTCAGACTCAGAATGAGAAACTGGCATAGCCAGGACTTACTGTTAAGGGCCTCCAGAGCCTAAATACTTAACTACCTTGTGCAGCTCAAAATAGCACTCGAGGCTTCATTAGTCATTTGGGGAACATTAAGAAGCACACTCAACTGTGTCTTCTTATAGAAACATTTTGACAATAAACTATGGACTATATTCATGTGTGGCTTCTAAAGAGAAGCTATAGAATTACAAAGGTCTATAAACCCTAAAGCATTCTATATTAACAACAATTAGCTGCTAGTGAAATTGGCTGGATTTATTTTTTTTACTTTTTCCATATCACAAACATCAATTGAAGATAATTATTTGAACATTCCATTACCATTGATTTTTGTGTAACTTTCCTTCTATTCTCATATGAGTCTTCAAAAGATAAGGTCTCACAGTCAACATTTCAGTTATAAGAGGTGTGTGTGAGTACTTTTAAAAGCAGTAATGTAAAATAGCTTTTGCCATACCTCTGGGGAAAACATTGGGGGCAATGTTTACGTCTTAAATATTTAAGAGTCCCTAAGACAGTAGTAGAAACACCATAGTTCTCAGCAGTGACATATGCTATGCTTCTGGCTTCAAAAGTATAATAAGGTTATAAAATTGATAAGATATGTAGTTATCTGGTCTACTGTATCACTCATTATTAGAGGAAAAACATCAGCAAATTTAGAAATAAAACTAACAGTTATATATTCCATATGCGTTATATTTTGTATACACAAATTGCTTATGACAAAATTTTAAAGATGAGAAAATAATTATCAAATGAATCCTATATATGATACAATTAAATTACTGACTTTCTTTTTCTCTTTGCCCCTTCCAGGTAAGTTACTATTCATGTTCAAATCTTTGCTGCAACTCTTACACGACTTTTCATTTTTTTTCTAAGTTCAGTTTTGTTAAGCACATTCTCTGTAAGCCTTCTGTGAACAGAACCATGAAAAAGCACACAATGAGTCCGAGGGAAGCTTCCACTGGGCTTTGTCCTACAAAGCAAAAGAATGAACACCAAGGGAGACATATTTTGTACCAGGGCTGGTCTATCTCTCACTCATGCTCTTAAGTGGCCCAGCTGCCCAACGGGGCATGGGTACCACCCTGCAAGAATGGCTCTCTGGTGGGGAGAGGCAATTGAGCAGTAAAGTTCCTTCCTTAGCATGTTTCTAATTGGAGTGAAAAAAAAAAACACCACCAATAAAGCAACCAAGATCAAATGCTGATTCACACAGAGACATCTAAATTAGCAAACTGTGTGAGGTTTTTAGAATTTTTCTTTGAAGGAAGAAAATTATTCATTGACAAATCTTTGTTTAAAATTGACTGTATCTTCTGTAAGACCAAAATAAATGGCATACTATATAATGCTAACACATGAAGATCTCTAAGCATTACATATATTTTAATGAGAATTTAAATAGCTATATATATTTGACTTACACTTTCAAGATTCAAACTTATTCAAAGGATTGTAGGATAAAAGAAGCTTTAATGTTAATAAGAAGGCTTAGCTGAAGTCAAAGGCTAAAACTATTTAAAGGTTGAGAATAGACACATAAAATGGATAAGAGATATTTAAAGACTCTTTTAAGATTTTTCATGTCTTTTTGACAGAGAAAAAAAGGTAAAATCTTACTTAGTACATGATCAAAAACTTGCTATTAAATATATTCTGCAGTTATTTTCTTTCTTTTTTAATGCAATGTCTTTCTTATATAAAGGTGGTAATACTTGTTTATGTCAGCTAGGCAAGACATGAAAACAGAACATTGAATTATTTTTTGAAAAATATTTATTTACTTGTGTGTGTGTGTGTGTGTGTGTGTGTGTATGTATGGATGGATGAGGGTTCCAGGGACCCTTGTTGCTGCAAAGGAAAAGAACACTGGGTACTTGTGTCACTTTACTTAAGTGACTTGGGATTGAACCTGGGCCAGTGTGGTCTTTACAATCACATGCCTTTAACTGCTAAGCCATCTTCGCAGCCCCAATGTTAAGTTCTTTAAAAATAGAGCTTTTCATTTGTGGGCATCAAGGTGTCCAAAAGTTGTCCTGAAATTTACATAAACATTTATACAGAAGATTATGTGCCATGTTTTTGAGGAAGAAAACCCATTGTATTCTCTTGATTTTCAACATCAAGCTCGGGGAGGGATGTAAAGAACCACTGAATTTGCATAAATAGGCATCTTTACATAAAGAAGAGGCTTCATTTGAGCCAGGAAACCAAGTACAGTTCATAAGAAATCTGAATCGGTGACCTGTCTCAGGATCCCTTGTCCACAGCGTCCTTAACTCGGAATTTCAATGAAGTTTTTCCAAGCTGAATCTTTCAAGTTTTACACTGTGGCTTTAGTTTTGTGTATATAACCACCCTGACTCTTAAAATTTCAAGTGGTATTTTCAATGTACTTTTCTTAAGTTTTAAATCCCTCCCTAACTTTTGGGTATTTCTATTCAAGTAAAACCAAGGATCAAAACATGTACACATTCTTTTAAGCCCTCCAACTTTTTAGCAAGAGACCAAGTGGACGGAATGCAATTCACTGAATGCAACACATTGTCTCATTTTTGCACAGATTAGAGAATATGTCCTAAACATGTGTTTTAAAATAGCTCTTGAGCCTGGCATGACTATCGTTGGGCATATTTTAAAGGGGTGGTGAACTTTCAGAGGATTCAGACTTGAGCCAGAGATGCCACCCTTCCAGTGCTGTTTGGCTGAGTGTGTTCTGTTTGTCACACTGTCAATGACCCTCACTTTTAAGGCCTCTTCTCACTCCTGACAACAACAATCTTGGTCTCCTGTACAGCCTGCCTCAGAGTAACCATTCTAGGGTATAGTTTTCTCATGGTTGTCATTCTGCAGGCTTTCCTCCTACAGCCAACTGCTGCAAAACCTTGGAGAACGAGAGTCCTTTAGGAAGGACAGAGCAAAGGACTGTTAGTAAGACTGAACTGGGGCGGAAGCCATCTAAGTGGCAAGGAAGAAAGAAGCCAGGAATTGACACTTCAGAGGAAAGGATCTCTTTGTACAGTAGTACATTTTGAATGGCTTATTTGGGACTTTACATTTGCCACCTAGCTTTTTGAATTTCCTTCATAATTTGTTCTTGATTTAAGCAGAAACACAAATGTATTCACACATACCTTACCTAGGGTAACTAGCAACACTTTCAACTGCAAAATTTAGAATAAATGCACCCTTCTATTTAAGAATAGGACGTTTTCATCTTGAGGATATTTTACTTTAAAAATAAGCTATTGTATCTTGTTATGTATATTTATGCCTATTAAAACAATATTTTATTAAAATAAGATATTTTTTTGTGTATGCTGTGGAAAGGTATTTGAGGCATAGCCATTGAAGAAATATAGCCACTAGAAGTTTTGTTATTAAGTGATCTGTTTTGAAACACATCCCCAAATCACAGGCTCTTTGAAGCGAGCCTGAAAGTCAGAAATAAAATGACTGAAATTTTCTTTTTAAAAATATTTAAACTGATGTTTTATTACATCTAAAAGTTTGCATACATTTCTTTGTATATTGATTTCCTTTGGTATATTGAGTTCATGTTAATTTTCCTTAACTTGTATATTCCTTCAGAGGCTGACACTGAGTCATAAATACGTTGTTTGCAGTCTTCTACAAGGATGAAAGCCAATGGTATATATATATTCACCTGAGTCTAGATTTTCTGCATCTTCAAAGTTATCACTTCTAATCTATTTCTAGTATCTAAACCACAAACCTTCAACAATTTAAAGAAACTACACAGTAGTGCATACTACATTTGTCCTGACTCTATATCAGAGAGGTTTTTACATGAATTATGTGAAGGAAAATGTTGACAATGTTTGTTCCTAGGTTGTAGAGCAACTGTAATATTGAGTCAGAACTTTGAGTCCTTTGTTGTAGGAATGATACATTTGAAAGTGTTCTTAGATTCTAGAACACTGGGACTGTGACTCTTATCATAGCCAGCCAGCGGACAAGAGTGAGGGTATGAAAAGATTTGGGTCTTTGAATCAAAGAATTATTAAAATCTCTTCCTGAAAGGTAAACAAGTAATTTTAAAGATTATTAATTATATACATCTGATGCACACTGTACATCTTGAATCATCTTTTGTTGATATGTGACGCTCTTGGATAAGAAAGGAGGTAGTCTAGATTCATCTATGCCATTTCCTTTGAACAAACATAGGTCATAGGATGAAGAGGAACTCAGCACAAATGTTATTAGAGCTATCCTGTTTACAAAACCCTATTACAGGGACAGGAAGGTAAATATGAAAGTTTGCAATGACATTCTCTCGGCAAATGAAGAGCTCCAAGATTAGCCAATAAGGAAATATGAGGGAGATCTTCAATTCTGATTTGCTTATTTTTCCAAATTTACCTGTTTCTAAATCCATATGCTCTCTGTTGCCTTGTTACTCAACTCTTAGCTAATCTGTCCCAAAGTTTTTCACTACTGGTGACTAAGAAAAATAACCTCTTAAAATGACCTTTCTAGAAATGAAAAAAAATTCTAAACAATTAACTACAGTTACAAAAATATTGATTTTATGCTAGTCTGCTTTCTAGTTCTCATGATTTGATGACTCTCTTACTATTAAAATTAGAGTTGGAGAGATTGCTTAGTGGTTAAGGCACTTGACTGCAAAGTCTAATGACCTGGATTGAATTCCCTAGTGCCCATATAAAGCCAGATGTACAAAGTGGCTCATGTGCCTGGCGTTTGTTAGCAGAGGCTCAAAGCGCTGGAGCACCCATCTCCTCCCCCGCATATGTCTTTGCTTGAAAAAATATATATAGATTTGGTTTTTCTAGGTAGGGTCTCACTTTAGCCCAGGCTGACCTGGAATTCACTATGTAGTCTCAGGGTGGCCTTGAACTCACCGTGATCCTCCTACCTCTGCCTCCCGAGTGCTGGGATTAAAGGCGTGAACCACCACTCCCGGCTTAATAAAATATTTTTTGAAATATGGTAGAAATATTTTTTCTTTTAGTAGCATAGTAGCACCGTATGACATGAAGTGAAGCAATTATTCTACACAAAACATAGCTGCATACTTCACATAAATTTGAGCAACTAGAAAATAAATCAGCGTCATCACTAGAACAGGTTTGGTAATTCTTCAATGTCACAGGAAATGTCTTATGAGACCTCCAAAGATCTGTGGCATATAATCAATTGGTGGGAAGTAAATTCATTGTCGCCCAGCAGGCATCCCCCTTCAGCCAGCTATATAAAGTACACTGCGAATGATGTGGAGGCAACTACTTCTTGCCTTGGACTGATATCCTAACAGAAATGCCATCTGTGCAGATATTAGATAGCAAAGAAATACTTCAGAGTGTTAAAAATATGAAACAACAAAGACTTCGCATTCCTTCTGCTTCCTTCCTCTTCACACAAAATTATAAAGGAAATTCTTGGGAACTAAGATATAGCTGAATAGGGGAAGATAAAAATGACCTTTGTCACTGTAACATCCCTTGCTGAAAAGTAACAAAGAATATAGGAATCTCTTATGAAGTGTTCTTAGTGTGGAAAATTGAGCCCAGTTAATTTTGGTTTGAGGGAACAGGAACAAGTTTAGATCTATACATTTTTTATGAAGCAATTTTTTTATAGCTGATTTGTATGTAAGTCATGAAAACTGAACATTTTTTCCTTCCTATGAAAGCTGGAGGCAAATTTGGCTCAAAGCCTGGAAGAAGAGAGGGCTAGAATGTTCTTTTGCATCATTCTCTGCAAAAAGCAGTGTTTGTGTTTGTGCCGTAGCAAGATCACCTGCCTTTATCTACATACAGACATTATTATCACCAGTGGCTAAGTGGTGAGGTTTTTTCATTTTATTTTTAATCAGTAATGTTTAATTATTCAAGTCATTGCTAAACTTCATAATGTCAATTCTGCCAAACATATCTAAATTCACCAGACTCCACTCCTACGGAGTATTAGGCTATTACATGGCAAGTCATTTGTTCACTGACTCAATTCTAGCAATAGAAATGTTAATTATATAGGGAAGCTACATATCCATAGTGTAGTTGGTTCCCAGAACTCAGTTTACAGTTCCCTGAAGCCCCTGAGGCCCTTTCCTATATAACTCATGCCATTTCTGTTTCTAGGGAGAAAAAAAAAAGTTGCTTAACACCCATTAGAATTAAAGTCATTAATCTTTTATTCACATAAGTGTGGTTCTTCCTTTTATCAGTGGCCTTGTCAGTCATAGAATCTCCAACTGTATCATTAAATGGTACAATGACAGAACTGAATGACATTAGTGCATATCTATAGTTAATTAATTTTTGTATAATTTAAATAGACAAGAGTAATTAAAAGGCAAGAGAAAACTATCAAAATAACATTAGGCATGGTTGGTGTCCTTATGCTAAGAAAAACAGGAAATGTGTATATTGGCTATTTTTATAAATTGGATTTTCCAGAATTTTCAAATATTTGCACTAAATTGTTTGAGTCTGTTCT
The DNA here is from genome assembly GCA_004024765.1 of Zapus hudsonius. NCBI lineage: Eukaryota > Metazoa > Chordata > Mammalia > Rodentia > Dipodidae > Zapus > Zapus hudsonius. Next base: position 26,463 of record PVHP010000485.1, read on the forward strand.
CTTAGATACCCTTATGTCATTACCAGTATCCATTATTTGTAGCATCATTATTAATTATGATGGCTATATAAGAATTGTGATAACAGCTTTAGGAGGAGATATTGTCACTCTACTTGGCTAAGACAAGCAAACGATATTAGGCTTACATTATCAGGTATCTAGAGGAAGGCAGCTCAATATTTTAATAAACAGTAGGAAAGACCAATTTGTGATGTCATATCATGCACAACCAGCAAAGCTCATTAGTAAATTTTGAAATTGCATTTTAGAATGTTCAGTTTCCTATATCTTATTTCATGGTTTTGGCCAGATTGTTATTTTTAGGGAGGACTGCACATTAATTTTCTGTCTCAAAAAATTCCTTCCAAATTTCTTGCTTTCTGGCTTTTCTTCAATTCATTTTTCTTTAGTGAAACAGAACTTTAATTAAATCTCTATAAACTAGATTCATCCATCCCATTTCCAAAAGTGGCATTACTCTCTGTCAAGAATGTTTAGTTTTTAATTCTCTTTCCTGGCCAATTCCAAGTGGCCCAGCGGCTCTAGTTCTTACATTGGATGACATTTTCCTAGAAGAGGCAGCTCTGGGTTGGGTGAAAATGAGGGGTCCTGTCCCCTCCCCTCCCTTCAGACCTATGGTCTCAGCACCAGCATTGCCCAGGTATAGGCTGTGTTACAGTCACTTGCATTTCTTCTCAACAATCTCTTTTAGAAGTGTGCATTTTTGTCTCTTGACTTTATCCACTGTGAGCAGAGGCCTAAGGCCCCAGGGAGGTTCACCTGAAGTACCTACCTGGAGGAATCCTGGGAGGCAGAGATCCCCCCGCTGGCACTGGGTGAGGGGCCTGGATGCTGTTTAAAAAGCCCGCCCGCAGGAAGCTGGGGCAGAAAGTTTCCACTCCGATGGCTGGGAAGGATCCTTTGAAGAAATGAAAATTGACATTAATCAAAGTCTTCCACATGGAAAACTTAACATTTATGTGCAATCCAACTTAAAATCAATAAGAACACCAAACCTCACTAGAAGTTATGAAATGAAAGGTCTGGGTAACAATGTTTGCATTAATTTTCAAAGTTAGGCTACTATACTTAATATGAGTGACCCTTTAATTAATTATAATGAGGATGTAGAATCTAACATGAGGTTTCTCTTCTACATTCAGGATGCAATGTCACGCCATGGAATGACAAGATGGACACTGATTAAGTCATTGCTGTTATTTGCAGAATTTATGCCAGTGTGAGTCACACACATGCAGAAATTGCCACGATGGATTCTGACCCTTGTGCTGTAGGAAAAAGCAGAGCCTTGCTTTGAGAGAATCCACGTTAGTGCCAGAAGCGAGGAGCGTGTTTTACCCACGCAACATGTACATATGCTTTTGAAACACAAGGAAGTCAATCAACATTTACATTTCCTAGTTTTTGACCTTCTTCAGTTTAGGGCAAAGCATGAGAATTTGCAAAGATGATACCTTATGTGTTTTTTTGTTTCTTTCACTTTAATGAGGCTGCTGTGTAGTAAAATGGGGCGAAGTGAGAACTTATCCAGAAATGCATAATGAATCAGAGTAAAGGAATATCAGATCCGAAAGGCACATTAGAGATGTTTCAGTCACTGCCTGTGCCTGTCAAAATAATAAGATACATGCAGCCTAGAGATGGGAAGTGAGGTCACTTCATTGACAGCTTACAAGGGCAGACTTTACTGAAGACTGAAAATAAATCATAAACAATTCCTATGTGAGAGATGACTATCCTTTAAATGTGAGCCAGAAATCCTGTATTCTGAAGAAACATTACAATTAGTTGTCTGACTTAAATTGTGCTAAAGCCACTCAGAAGAACTTTGAATATGCATGCACTGCTAACGAATAGACCACCTAAGGTGAAACCATAGTAGATTCTTAAAAGCATATTTTGCTGATGTGCCTCATTGATTATCTCATTTTGGCCTCAGGAACCCCAACCAGGCCAAAAGCCTTCACATCCTGTGTTCTTGGGTGAGGTTTAGAAAGTTCTGTGTTTGTGAAGAAATGTGACCTTGTTGTGGTTTGAGTATGATACGTCTCCCATAGGTTCCTGTGTTTGAACACTTGGATCCCAGCTGCTCTATTAGAAAGTTATGGAGCTTTTAGGAGGTGGAAGCTCATTGGAGGAGGTGGGTCATTAAGGGCCGGATTTGAGGTTTTATAGCCTGGCTCCAGCTCCTGTCTGTTCTCTACTTTCTGATTGCAGAGGCAATATGACCAGTTGCCTGATAGCACTGTAGCCATGACTTACCTATCTTCAAGTATTGTATCCCCTCAAAATGTAAGCCATTGGTTAAGGCACTTGTCTGCCAAGCCTTAAGGACCCAGGTTCCATCCCCTAGCACCCACCTAAATGTGCACAAGAAGGCACACACATCTGGAGTTCATTTGCAACAGCTAGAGGCCCTGGTGTGCCTATGCTTTCTCTATCTATCTACCTCTCTCTTAAATAAATAAATAAATATTTTAATAAATGTAAGCCTGGATAAAAGAATAAGCCCTTCCTCCTTTGACTTTCTTCTTGTCAGGTATTTGGTTACAACAATGAGAAAGTAACAAATATACTCTGTTTCTCAATACAGATTTTATCAGAAACAAGTTAAAACTTTGAACTTGGGTCAGAACTAAAGGGACTTGCTATGCTGGGCTCTCCATGTTTTGTTTCTATGAAGACGTTCGGGAAAAACTAACACCAGATTGATCTTCTGAGATGGCATTAGGGAAGGGCACAGTGATACTGTGTATTTTAATGGTTGAGGGAAATCATTGTGCATCATGTTAAAGAAAGTACAGACAGAGGACTGGAGAGATGGCTCAGCAGTTAAGGCACTTGCCTCCAGTGCCTAAGGTCCCGGGTTCAATTCCCTAGGACCCACATAAGCCAGCCAGACCCACAAGGTGGTGGCCCTGGTGTTCTCTCTCTCTCTCTCTATCTCTCTCTCTCTCTCTCTCTCTCTGTCTGTCTCTCTTTCTTTCTCTGTATCTCTCTGCTTGAAAATGAATAAATAAAATATTTAATAAAAAAGAAATTACAGACAGAAACTCACATGTTGTGGATAATTTAGCCTTGTTGTTGGTTTTATGGGGTCTTAAATAACTATTCTTCTCAGGTAGAGTTGGAGTTCCTAAACTTCAAGCAAGACATGTGGCACAAGAAATCAGGTGTAGGTCAGAAAGTGCTTTGACATAACTTTCTTTTTTTTAATTTATTGTCCATAATGAGTTACAACATTTAGTGGGCAAACAATGAGTTGTTATCCCCAATTCCCCTCCCCATTCCGCTGGATAACCTCCATGGGTCGTCTGGATCAGTCCTTGTGACAGGGGCCCATGGATAGCCTAGTATTCAGCCAGGTTCTCCTGGCCATGCCTCTGGATAGTCTCCCCCACCACGGCTCTCACAATCTTTCTGCCCCCTCTTCCGCTCAGTTCCCTGAGTTGTGGTGGATGAGTAATAAGTTTGCTTTAAGGTTGTGAGCTTAGGGGTCTTTGTGTCGAAAATTGTTGGTTTCTGTTCCACTGGCTAATCCTGTGCTGATTTAATGGCTGTGGCTGTGGGCCCCTTGTTCATCCCGTCATTCTCTGCGGGGTTCCATTTGGATCCTCCACGATGACTGTGGTGGTTCCTCTCTTGCCAGAATCTCAGCTATCGGCCTATGGTCAGTTGGTAGGGTTAGATGGGCCCCAGCCCTCTCGCTGCATCTGCCTCCAGCGAGCGCTGGTCCTCGATGGAGGCTTCCACTGGTGAGAATCCTGTGCTGGGAGGTATCTGCAGCTTAGAGCTTGTCTATAGCTTATGTCCACGACCTGGATCCCTGCTGAAAACCCTGACCCTTGTTTCCCAAGGGATGTGGCTTGTCTGCTAGTCAGCCATCTTGAACCGGAAGCGTGACATAACTTTCAAAGAACAATAGAACAAATTTCTCCCTTGTGAGGACATAGCATATTTATCCTTGAACATGAATAAATATACACCTGTGCTCAATGTCTTCCACACAAGGCATTTTGCACATCACAGTGTTTCATCACCGTCTGACAGAGCAGTCATAATTAATGCAGGCATTTCACTAACTGCCAGATGGAGGAAATTTTGTCATATCTTTATATGATGTTCTTACTTAAAGTTATAAAAGAAATGGTAATTAGAGAAATAATTGCAAGAAATGCATAGTTTATTATATGCTGTGAAAAGTAAAATTGAGATCTTAGCTGATTCTGCATCTATCCAAGTCAAGGATAGGAATCTTGGCTCAAGAATATTACATCTAAAAAAAAAAGAGTAACTTAATCCTGAAGAAGGATGAATGAAAGGATAGAGAGGAAGAGACGCTTGGACAAACAGAAGCATGTAAAAAGCAGAGATGCTGTGTAATGTAAATACACTGTACATTTCAAGATTTTTGTCTGTTTTTACTATTTTTGCCAAAATTATCAAAAGCTGCAAATCTAGAAAAGATGCCCATTATTTTAACTCCTTGAAAGGAGCTAAATACAAACATTATGTTATTGCTATGATTACATTGATTACTGTTTTTGTTGGTGTGACAGCCTGTCATACTTAATAGCAGCTTTCATTTTCCTAAACTTGCTGCGTCATTCAGAGTGTCTTTGTTCTGCTTCTTTGCCATGGGTAAAAAGGTCTTTCATTTATTGTACTGTCTGTTTCTTAGAGAACTGTCATTTTTTTATAGCTAAGAGAAAAACAAAACAAAACAAAACAGAAAAACTGCTGTGCATGAATACATATTCCGCTGAGATAGTATGCGGTGACTGTGCCTTGGTGTTTTTCATCTCAGGTCAGTCATGGTAGTAAGAGCGTGGGGCACTGCGGCTCTGTGTGGTCACAGTTCCTTCAGGAAAAACTGAAATCCTTCTTTGTTGCCATTCTCCTTTCTCTTATCCCATAAGAAGTTCAATTTTAGGATTTGTTATGGGTTGAATGTAGACTATCCCCATGGCTGGGCTCTTGTTTGGATTGTTTCTTTCACAGCAGGTATATTTTAAAGGTGGAAGTTAGCCAGAGAAAGTAGGTCACTGGAAGTGGTCCTTGGGGTTATTTTGTTCTTGATGCTCTGTCTGTCTGTCTGTCTGTCTGTCTGTCTGTCTGTCTGTCTGCCTGCCTGCCTGCCTGTCTGTCTGTCTGTCTGTCTGTCTGCCTGCCTACCTGCCTGTCTGCCTCCCTCCCTGCCTGCCTGTCTGTCTATCTCTCTCTCTATCCCTTTCTCCACTCACCCTACCAAGAAGTGAAGAGCCTTATCACATGTCCCCGGTGCATGACACCCTCCCCATGTGTACAACACCAGCAACTATGGACAGTGATTCCTGAAATCACGACTCAAAACTTCCTTCATTTATTTATTTTTCTTAGATATTTGTCTGTCACAGCAGCAACAGAATTAAGTGATTTAGGATTTGACATGAAATAATTTTATTCTGGCTTACCCAATTATTCAGGTTTCTCATTGTCTCTAGTTTTTTTTAAAGATAATTGTGCAATTTCTAATTATTTTCTTATCTGGAGAAGAAATGTTTAAAATCTGTAGTGTGGGAGTTGTCAATTTCCATGGGTATTTTGGTTCTAGTTACATCTGGTAGAGAAGTGTTTACGAAACATTTGTTAGCTCATATGTTTACCTTTCCAGTTTCCTAATGGTCTTGACTCTCAGTTCAATGATTCAAAGTTTTGGTGACACCTTTACCCTTAGGACTTTATGAATTAAGACTGGGAGAAGACAAAGCAGTGTTGGTGTGTTCAAGAGGTGGAGGGTTGAAGACATTTCTGTGCCTATTATCCTCCCACCAAAAGGAGAATTCCACTGAGATGTACTGTACCCAAGTGAAGAATTACTGTTAAATAAATGTGACCATCTCACAGGTCATATTGACTGCTTTGAAGAAAAGCAGATGTGGACATGACCCGTGTTCTATCTGATGTGATTGAGTAATAGAGAAATCTGACTGCTTAGATCACTTTACCTAAATGTAAGCTGTTATAGTAGTGGCACTAAACCGAGGAAGGTAATCAATGGCTCACAGATTGGCTAAGAGATATGCTTAGTGACAAGGAACCCATAACTGAAACTGGGATCCAGGACATAATCCTATGGGGACCAAGATCTCGGGCTCCTAGGAAAAATTCCCACGACCAGAGAGCTACAGAGAGGCTACTCCCATTAGGAGCTAGCCAAAATAGCAATATTGTCTCATTTAACCTATATGGTTCTCACTCTCTGATGGAGGTTCTGTTTGTATTTTTCAGAAGGCATTGAGAGAGCAAGGGACAACCCAATTCCACCAATAAATCATGGGGTGATGGCTGACATCCTGGCAGGAGAAAAACCACACCTACGTTTCACACAGGGCCCAAATGAAACCTACAAGAAAGTGACAAGACAAACAGGAGACCAATCACCACAGCAAGTCTGATAACCCATGAAAGGTCAATGGAGACAGACACCAACAATACCTAACACAACCCAGGACAAAGATCCAGAGATATTTAAGATCTCAACAACAAAGCAGACTCAAAACTCACCCACTATGACTCAAGGAACTGAGCGGAAGAGGGGGCAGAAAGATTGTAAGAGCCATGGTGGGGAGAATATCCAGAGACATGGTTCCCCTCAGTAACAATGCACAAAGGGGAAAGATAAAAGAAAAACTGGCTACTTCTGGTGCAGTTCATACCCCCTGTCGCAGTCAGCCAAACACAACTGGGATGAGTCTCCAAACCAGGTACAATTTATGGGAGGAAATGATTTATATGTAGCTATAGATACAGGGGAAGTTCCAGAATGCAAAAGAGGCTGCTCCCCTTTCACAGGTTCAAGCAGAGAGAGAAACCCATCACCAACACCACACACATAGAACAGCAAACATTCAGGAGAGCAAGAAGAGAATTCTTTCACCTTTATATAGCCCTAGGGTGGGGTCTTGCAATTCTATCCCAGACTTAATGGCTTCCTGCATCTCTGGAATTTCCTTCCTGCACTGCCCACATAGGAAAGGAAGGATGTTTACTTCTAGCTCCTTTGAGCTTCCTTACATCCTGCCCCCTTCTGAGAGGTTGCCTTCCTGTGAACATCCTCAGAGACCTACCCAAGATTACTTGAAAGATCAAGTTGACAACAAAACTTAACCATCACACCCACTATCCTATGGACAGATCCAGAATGCACAGTGAGGAAGGACCTCAGTGGGTAGGGGACAGAGAGGAGGGAAATGGGGACACATTCACAAGATTTGCTCATACAGTATAAATACTTATTCGTAATAAAGATATTTTAAAAAAAGAAATGAAAACTGGCCTGCAGATCTAGCAGTGTTCAAATAACTGAATGTATTTTACACAAGCTATGAAACAAAATCCAATTTGTAATATGACACTGTAGCAATCTCTCTGGAAAAACTTGGACATTATAAATTCGGTGTCATTAAGAATTTGTGTAAAAACAACATAGTAATTAGGACCATAAATTATTCAAGTCTTAACTTCATCATTTTATTTCATCTTTTTTTCTCTTTTGAGTCATGGTCTCACTTTTTGTAGCCCAGGCTAATTTAGAACTCACTCTGTAGCCCAGGCTGGCTTCAAACTCAAACTCATGGTGATTCTCAAACTGTAGCCTGGAGTGCTTGGATTAAAAGGCTGAACCACCATGACTGACTTTTTCATTGTTATAATAATAAAAATTATATTGAATCCTACCTCAAAGGACTATTTATAAAGATGAAATGAAAACAAATGATCATAAATATAACACACAGAAACACACACACACAGATCAATTTGCTTGTCACTATGTTTGGTCCAAGGTATACCTCATGTACTGATATTCCCTTTGGTCAGTGATTTTCCAAATGGGCGTGATGGACCTATTAGAAGAGTGTAAGAAGATGGGCAATAGAAAGACAATGCTAGAAATTCCATTTCTATTTAGTTTTATTTATGCTTGATATCATCCTTTAGCAACTTCTGTTTTTATATGTTTTTGGTATATAAATATATAATGTATATTGCAAAATATCATGCATATATATGTATGTATATATGGTAAATAAGTTATTATCATCATACCCCTTGGAGTAGTTGCTCAATATTTTCATTGTTAGAGCTGGTATATATTAGAGAATTTTGGAAATCACCCATTTAGACAATAAAATAGAGAAAAGAATGCCAAAGTATGGGAAAATAATTAATTTCAATGTCTTGAATATGCTGAGCAGAACTTTGCTTTTTCTTGGCCCTAGGCAGTGATCCTAGGGGACCTCGTTGCTCTTTCCATGGACATTACCAACTTTACAGATGTACCAGGAAACACAAGGAGGGCACAGTGGGCAAAAAGAGTGTGGGGTCTCATGCTCTCTGCTCTAGAAATGAATTCTTAATCAACTATATTAAAACAAGCAAGGGTGATATAATAAGGTTTGTAAAGATGATGTCACTAAAAGTCACTGGGAACAGGATTAGAATAAGGATTTCACTTATAACAAATAAAATAGTCATAAATATTTAGTATTCATATATGCTGTCTCTGCATATGGTGTTATTATTTTAAATCAAATTCCAAAATAAACTGAACTCATAAGACCCCAAATTATTAAAATTTGTACTATTAATATGAGTGAAAAGTATTTAAAATATTTTATTTCAGTATTTTTTATTGGGCATTTCAAAAATAAAGATAAGAATATAGTAGCTGCAATAAAGTAATTCATCTATGTGACAAATAAATATTTAAATAAATATCCAGAGGCTAAGGAGACTTCTCAGTGGTTAAAGGCATTTGCTCTGCAATCCTCCAACCAACCGAGTTTTGATCTCTAGTACCCATGCACAGCTGGATTCAAGGTGGCACATGCATCTAGAATTCCAAAGCACCCACTGCAATGGGAGGAGAAGCCAGGAGAATCCCAAAGCTGGAGGGCCCACCAAGACTGGCCTTTCCACTGGCAAAATCATAACAAAGTAGACCTTGTCTCAAAGAAGATGGAAGGAGAGAACTGAAACCCTGAGGTTGTCCTCTGACCAGTGTGTGAAGTTCAATCAGGAACCACTGCTGAGAGGCAGCATTGCCAACCAGGGCGATGTCCCTGTATTGAAGGCTACATAACCATTGTACGGAGCTGAGAAGATGGATTTTGGTTTGCATTGGAGACCTGAAGATATTTTGGATATAGCAGGATTCTTCAAAGGCTACCATGGAGTGCTGTTGATTTGGGATGAAAGTTTTCTCTGGGCTACTCAGCCCAGCTAGAGGGGTGGGATTAGAAAAGGCAGAGATTGTAATTACTGGTTATGGATGTCACACTTGATCTGCAAATATTTGATGTTTACCTGATGGTTATTGATTTTTACATTGGTCTCTCCTTGTTATGCCATTTTGCAATGGAAATGTTTACTTTGTGCCATTATGTGTTAGAAGTATGTAGCTTGTTTTGATTTTACAGGACTCACAGTTAAGAGACATAAATCTTAGATGAGAATTGGGATTTTTGAGCAACCTTAGAGTTGCTAAAGGTTATGGCTACCTTTGAAGTTGGCCTGAATACAATTTACATTGTGAGAGGATCATGAATCTATGGGGAAAAGGGGAGGAATATGGTAGTTTGAATGTAAAGCCCCATAAACATTTTTTATTAAACTTCCTACCTGAGCCCCTAGCAGGCAGATCCCTGCTACAAGGAGTGTGTCCCTGGGGGGGGGCAGATCCTGGAGTCTAACTCTAAGATATACTTGGAGGTAGATCTTTAGTGTAGCCTTAATATGTTTGTTCAGAGCAGTTTGCGTTCTGGCAGTATGTGCGTTTGGGTGTTGGTTTCTGCTTGCTTCAGTTGTTTCTCTCTGCCTATGAGAAGGAGTCGGCTTCTTCCACCATTGATAATGTTCCCTGGACTCTGTCAGCCTGAAATAAACCCCTTTCTGCAATAAGCCATGTCTGGTTGGATGTTTTTCCCAGCAATGTGGTACTGACTGCAACAGTAGGTCTGAGAAGGAAGCCTGTGTCATATCTTCACATTAGCAAGAAAAGAGCCGAGCAGAGTGATGAACATTGGTGCTTAGCTAGATTTCTACTTTTTATAGAGTCCAGGACCACCTGCCCATGGAATGATGTCACCCATTGTTAGGATAGTATTGTAATTATCTTCTCATTGCTGGGGAAAATCTGCTGACCAACAACAAAGCTGATGAGAGGAAAAGTTTTGATTTTGGCTTACAGTCTTGAGGGGAAGCCCCAGGATGTCAGGGAAAACATGGCACAAGCCAAGGCCGGGCATCATCTCTGCCACTGATGACGCAATACAACATCCAGAGAGTATGCCAATTACAACTGGAAAACCGGTGGTTAACCAACCTCAAGTTCCGTCTTCAGTGGCACACCCCCTCCAGCAAGGCTCCACTCCCAAAGTGCTGCCAGCTGGGGACCAACCATTCAAAACACATGATTTTATGTGGGAAATCTGATTCAAACCACCATAGGTGGGTCTTCCCACACCCATGAATTTAGTCTAAAAAATTCCTAACTAACACTGACATGCCAAATGATTTGTTTCCATGATAATTCTAAATCCTGTCCAGTGGACAACCGGAGATTAACTGTCACATCTCTTTTCTCAAAGTGTATTTGTTGCAACTAGCAAGAGTTCTCTTTCCATTTTCTCCTCTATGTCTCCTCAATATTAATCTTAAATGTTGAAATGGGAGCTGGAGAGATTGCTCAGTGGTTAAGGTACTTGCTTGCAGAGCCTAAGGACCCAGGTTCGATTCCCCAGTACCCATGTAAAGCCAAATGCACAAGATGGCCTATGCATCTGGAGCTCATTTTCAGTGGCTAGAGGGCCCGGGCATGCTCATCCTCTGTCTGTCTGTCTGTCTGTCTGTCTGTCTGTCTGTCTGTCTGTCTGTCTGTCTGTCTGTCTCTCTCTCTCTCTCTCTCTCTCTCTCTCTCTCTCTCTTAAATACATAAACTAATTAATTAATAAAAAATGTTGAAACAGAACTAGACTACTGACAGTTTTGTGGCACCAACTTGGATGCCTTTAGGAAAAAAGGTTGCCCATAGGGACCTTCCAAGTATGATAAATATGTACAGAAGTTTGGAGACAAAGGCATTATTTTAGTCACCTTCACATTGCTGGGATGAACATCCAAACCAGGCACAGTTTACAGGAGGAAGGTATTTATTTCAAGATTACAGATCCAGGGGGAAGTCCCATCACTGGGGGAACTTCCTTCCATACATTCAAGCACAGAGAACAACCATCACCTGCCCCCAAACACAAGACAGCAAGAACAAAACGGGGAGCACGCAGCATGTACCCTGGCAGAGCTCAAACCTCTCTGCATAGCTTTTGGCTGGAAATCAGATCTCAGGATCTGTCCTCTCTTTTCCCTCCCCCTGTACCCCAATGACACCTCTTCTAGTCTGGCAGCTGGAGATCCAAGTTACAAGCTTAAGTCTATGGGGGACACACATTTGAATTTGAATTGAAGGATAAATTTTCTAACAAAAATGAATCCAATTTTTTTCAAAACATTTTAGAAATTCAATAGTCCATATCAGTATGATCTTTCACCCTATGGTTGCTGGCTGGTGACTGTAGTTTATGCATATGTCTTCCCACTGGGCTCTGAACCCTGAAGAACAGGGGAGCCAGTCATCCAGGTCCTGTTCTCCTCTGCACACCCAGCCCCAGAACTTGCCTGTGGTAGGAGCTCAATGTAATATTTATCAAGTTGAATTAAAATTATCTCTGTATAAATAGTGCAAAGGCAGTTTGACTTTGTAGAAATAATAGACCGAATTTTCTATATTAGAGCTCTCAAAACTATGTATACACTAGTAATATATACAACCTCAAAATGTGTACAATTATCAAAGTTTAATGAGGTTTATGACTTTCTACTTTAAATGCTTATGAAAAGCTAATGTTTAGGAAAGAGGAGCAGCCTTAAATGATAAAAATTATAAAATTCTCAAGCTGGTTTATCTAAGAAAACAAGTCCTTCTAGCTGACTCAGCATATAGGTTGCTTTGGTTGGCATATCCTTGCCCAGCTGTTACTTTCCAGGCTGAAACTTTCAAACTCTATGTTTTCTTTTTATGGTAAAATGCTTTCACACATCAGGTGCCAAGGAGTCAGCTCAGGAGTTGTTAAACAGAATTTATCAACATGTATGAGAGATCTATTTACTTTGCAGCCAAAGTGCGTAATATGTTTAATATTTATGAACTGTGGGTATTTTACTGTGAAGTTTGGACCTTTAGCATACTAGATAAGAAATTAGGGGCCATGTTGTTTGTTCCTTTGTAGCTTTCCTTTTCTTTTTTAACACATATTTTATTTCTTTTGCTTTTTAAAAAATCTTTCTATTTATTTATTTGCAAGCAGAGAGAAGGAGAAGGGACAATGGGCACACTAGGGTCTCTAGCCATTGCAAATGAACTCCAGATGTATGTGCCATTTAGTGCATCTGGCTTTATGTGGTTACTAGGGAATTCAACCTGGGTCATTAGGCTTTTCAGCCAAGAGCCTTAACTAGGTCCATCTCTCCAGCCCCCTTTGTAGCTTTTCACAGGAGTTTATGAGCAGACTGGTCATCTAGTAGTATGTATCCTATTGTCTTCGTTGCCTCTCTAGCATACAAAACTTGAGAGAGAATGTGGGGGAGGTAGCTTCCCTCATAGATATAGTAATAGCTCCCTTATTGACCTTAGTGTTGCAATAAAGCAGCCTTAATACTCACCCACCATGACTCAGGGAACTAAGTGGAAGAGGGGGCGGAAAGATTGTAAGAGCCATGTTGGAGGAGAATATCCAGAGACATGCCCCCCCCCCCTAGTAACATCATACAAAGGGGGGTGGAACCGGGTTGACTCCTAGGCTATCCATAACCCCCTACTCCATGGACTGATCCAGATTGCCCACAGAGGAGGATACCCAGCTGATTGGGGACAGGGAAGAGGAAAATCAGGGTATTGGGGGCATCAGCACATTATTTGCTCATTCATTGTATCTAATGATGGATAATAAAGAAATATTAAAAAATAAAAAGTAAAAAAGTGTTAATACATACCAAGTATCTTTTATTTAAGGCTAAACTAATCTTTTCTACCATGTCAGATTTCTCTGGACAAAATGGTATTCAACTGGCATCTTTTTGGCACAGATGGCATTGCGGAATAATTTGGCTTAATCCTTATCAAGATGGACATTTGATTTATCTAAAAATGATCAGGGAACATAATCTTAAGGATAATTGGAGTGAGCCATGGTGGCACATGCTTTTAATCCCAGAACTCTGAAGGCTGAGAAAGGAGAATTCCCATGAGTTTGAGGCCAGCCTGGGCTACAAAGTGATTTCCAAGTCAACCTGGGTTACACATCAAGGAGTAAAGAAAAGTAATTGGAGCATTGGAATAGCCAACAAAAATGAGCCTAAGTGACTTTATGTCAGTCCCGTTGGGATCAATGTGTGATGCGCTGGGATCATGATGGTAGCGTTGGTGGTCTGGTGACAGAAAAACTTTTCCTTTTTCCCCCAGCCACTTCTGCTTAAAGCTAACATGTGGAATTTATTTTTCAACCTCCTACTGCATCTGTGCAGGATGCCAGCACTTCGGTGGACATCTCTCCGAGCCCCTACAGTTCATATCATGTCATTGCTCATTTAAGCAGCTTCAAAATCCCCCCCCCCACGGTGAACTAGGTTGGGTATAAACCCAAGACCATCAGAATTTTTCTTCAGAAAAAAAGTAGACTAGGCTGACCTACAACTCAGACTAGCTCAGTCTGGCCTTGAACTCATGATCTTCCTACCTCAATCTCCCTTAGTACTTGGACTTAAGGCGTGTTTACCACACCTGGTTCGTTGTAGTAATTTTTTATTTATGACATATTTTACTATAAATCAAGGGTAGAAGATTATTCTTTGCATATTTGCAACAGAATTTGGCATGTTATGATTCACAGAGGAGTCAATTGTTAAGGTAATTTTTAAAATGTGTCTTATAAAGCATATCATTGCTTTCCTTACTCAGGCAATATTACTGATGATTTGATATCAATTTCTAAAGTTAAGCAACGAATTCATGCAATACGGTTTACAAAGTTAGTTAGAATAACATTAGACATAAAATATTGTGACCTGTGAAGCCATACTCTCTGGCTGTACCTTTATTTCATTCCCAGACTAATGAGTTTAAACACTGAGTTATACCGACAGCTGACTTTTGTCAGGCTTTTGCACACTCACTTTCCTGTATTTTCTTGGCCTTTGTGTATGTTCCCTCTATCATGTATGGATTTAGGAGTCAGAGAGAAGATCTTGTAGAACAGAGGAATTAGGACTCTTAAAATGAGATCAAAAGTGAGGCAAGAACTAGACCTTCTATCTTTGAGGAGAGAGAGAGTGATGTTGCCTTACTCTGCATGGACCAAGGTCATCATATAAGCCTGCAATTCCACATCCAAGATGGCTTCAGAGGAAAGTGTCAATGGTATGTTGGGCTATATTTTCAATTAAGATCATATTGTGAAAATGGTCTTGAAAAGAGTCAGGTATTTTACACTTTAATGCATTTAAAAAGCTGTACTTAGAGCTATCTCTTTAAAAGCTTGATACCACAGAGGGCTGGCTGTATTAATTTAACTTTAAGATCTGATATGTGCTAACATTCATTCCTAATAAGAAAAAGAGGTAATGGAAACAGACTCAAAGAAACCTGATTTTTATTATTCTTGAGCCACATTCAACGAGCATGCCAAGACTGGCTGAAATCATGTCTCTATTTACCATCTTTGGCCTCTCTTGCTGCACCACCGTTTCCAGCTCTGTTTACCATCAGCACTCTTTCAAAGCCTGCTAGATTGATTTCAAAATGAGGATCCAAGTACAACCTGTTCCAAGAGAATACTGTCAAAGGGGGTTCAATGATTTTATAAAGAGAACAGTGAAGGGGAAGGAGATAGCAAGCGTTATTCACTACTGAAAATGCTCGTATAGATGGATTTCTCTCAGCCGATTCCAACACAATTTCTGATCTTGTATTATTTAGATTCTTGCTTCACTTATCATGCAGGCTTTGTTGAATTTTTTTAAACACTGGTTCAGATGTAAATTCAGGTAGTTTGTTGAAATGTTCTGCTGGAAGTTGTGAGTGATTATAGCCTCTTGGATGCAGTAGCAATGTGCAAGAAATGGCAGTTTCCAACATATTTATGGAGAGGAACCACTTCGAGGCTGTCTGCGTTTTATTTCTTCACAGACTCTTTTGGCACCCAACCACTTTGAAAGCATTATTTAACAAATTATGGCACTGCAAAACTGCTTTATACTCTGGATGCTAGTTTTCAAAAGAGGAACTCATAAATGTCTGAAGTGTTCAAATCTAAGAGAAGAATAAGGCTGAGTTAAAATTAAAAGAACATTTATATTTGCTAGTGAAAAATAAAAACCTTCTGCTTTCTAAGTATCACATTCAATTTCACTGCTATTTAAATAGGTTCATTTTATGTACTTCTTATTGTGTTAAAAGTTTAAAAAAGATGCTAACTTTTTCATACCTTTAAGGAGATAAAAAGCCTTTGCTATTTATCATCTTTTTTTGCAGTTTCAGAGTGTAGGGAATCATGGTACACTTTGTTTCTATTTGATTTATAAAAAAGTTCAAATAATCAATGGTCTCATTTTCCGTTCACATACTTGGGCCTGTGCTCTCAAATGGAACAGATCATTTTGTCGCCCGGTTGTCCGAGGCTGCAGATAAGTATTGTGTCATATGAGCCACCCTGCAGCATCAGTAAGGTTGGGCCGATGGAGATCTGCGGAGATGAAACTGCTCCCTGGAAGGAAGCTGTTCAGCCATGTGAGGCAAATTTAGTGTGCTGGATAAGGTAATTTACTAAATGGTACTCCAGTGCCCCAGTAGACTCCATTCACCTCAGCTGAATGAGCAACTGGAGCAAACTCAATTATTGAGTTACCATTCATACTCAAAGGCATATAGATCTCAAATTGAATGTTCCTTAATTGGGTGCATATAACTCCAGGGTAACTAGGGTACAGGGTAGAAAATATATGAGTAGAGCCTAATTAGAAAGCTTCAGATGAACATGCCTTTCAAATCACATCTTCACAGCATGGAATGGCAGGGACCAAGGAGATAAGGTGTTTTCAGGACAGGAAAAAGCAAGGATGACAGTGTTCCAACAGTAATCACAAACTCAGAGTGTGGACCCAAGAAATTTGTATAGACTTGGCTATAATACAAAAAAAATCTACTTACAAAAAGCATTATTGACCAGGGTAAATACTGGGATAGTTTTGTCAGGAAATACACAATGAAAACTGGATAGATTTGCAGGTTAATAGCAAACATATATCAATGGAAAAAGGTTTCATAAAGACAATGTTGTATATGTGTATATATATGTGTGTGCTTAAAACTTTTAACATGCTATATAAAAATGTTTTTCAAAATTTCATTTTTTAATATCAGTTTCTTTTAGGCTTTCTAATGTAGCTAATAGAGAAATATTTTTAAAAAGTAAAATAAGTCTTAAATAAAATAAAATATTTCATTTCCCCAAGATTTGTCTCCAAAGGAACATCTTCCATGTGTACTTGGTAATTGAGGTCACTCTTAACTCTTCCAGACACAGACATCATAGTGACAGAGATGAACAGAAGTCCTTCCTCATTTTAGGAACCTCAGATTTTAAGTTGACCATATTTTTTTTCTGGTTTTTCTGTGAACCTATATGAGACCATGATGGGGGACCCTGTGCCCTGAGGGGCTTCTTCCATGATTATTATAAATGTACAAAGGGCAGGATGTAGCCAATCCATGAACAGGAGAAACATTATTGGTAACATTATTCTTTGGGGGAATGTATGGAAATTTGTTGAGGTTTATAAAAATCTAGTATCATTTCTTCCTGCACTTTCTCCTCAGGCCTTCCACCTGCCCCACTGTTTTCTCCTCAGGCTTCCTGCAGACCTCAGCAGCTTCTTCATTGCTGTCCTAAGGTGTTTTGAGCAATTTCCCAAAGGCAGAGTTTGGAAAATCATAGAAGAGAACATGATGGATTTGTAGCCTAGCCAGGATGCCCAGGGAGAAATCCAGGCAAGGGTTTTGCAGGCTGTTTTGTTATACATGCAGGTCTAACATTCTTATCTCTCTCTCTCTCTCTCTCTCTCTCTCTCTCTCTCTGTGTGTGTGTGTGTGTGTGTGTGTGTGTGTGAATACTTTGGCAGGGTAAGGCTCATCCCCCTGCACAGATGCACCCATAATTGAAGAGTGGTCTGGAATCCACACAACTTAGCCAGCTAGTGCTTTCTGCTTCAGGGTTGGAAACTCCTGGTACTTATCCCCCCAGCTGCCATGCACTGGCTGCTGTTAGCTCTCTAGCAGAGTTCCCCTCCAGGTGTGTCCTGCATGGGGCCAAGGCTTGTGCAAGCTGCCATTAGCGCTCCTTAAGAAATTAGTCTTCTTGCCTGAGATGAGTAAATGCCAATGAAAAAAGAGAGCAATGCAGCAAGCTGAGAGCTCCCCACTATGAACACCTAGTCCCTACATTATGGAAGGGAAGTACCCTGGGAGAACACTGAGGAGACAACAGAAATCCCAAGATGAGAACATAATATGCTCAGGCCAGAACTGCATGGAGACTTTGATCAAAATAATGGCTGAGCTGGAAACAGTGAACAAACACATAAATGAAGTGGAATGCAATTATACAAGCTTAATTGGGACTCAGACTTAATTGAGAAAAATCGGAGCAATCTCAAAAGAATGATCAATTGAGGGTTAAACCAACAACTAAAAGATTTCAATAATCAGATGGCTAAGCTTGACAAAGACATAGCCAAATGCAAGAATGAATTTCAGAAAATATTAAGAGAATCAAACCTCGACCTGAAACTGGAACTCAACAAAGAGATGAAGATGATGCAGAAAAAATGCAATAGAAAACAAAAATCAAACAGAGCTATTAAAAACCTCTCTTGAATTCCTCACTCCCAGAGTTAATAACATGGAGGACAGAACCTCAGACATTGAAGACAAGACAGAAGAAATTGATCAGGATTCTAAAAGCTTAAATAAATTTTTAAAAAATTATGTGAACAGAATATAGTGGAACTGCGGGACACCTTAAAGTGACCAAACTTTGGGCTCATGGGGATTCCAGAGGGAAAAGAAATCCAGGCCAAAGGCATGGAGAACAAACTCAACAAAATCATTTAAGAAAAATTTCCTGTTCTTGCAAAAGAGAGGCCCATCTGGATACAAAGGCCCACAGAACTCCAAACAGACAGGACCAAAGAAGGAATTCTCCAGGACATATGCAAGTTAAAATGCTAATCATAGAAAGCAATGAAAGAGTGTTAAAACCAGCAAGAGAGAAACAACTCATCACATATAAGGGCAACCTCATCAGAATAACCTCAGAGTTCTCAGTGGAAAACTGAAGGGAAGAAGGGCCTGGAATGGAGCTCTTCAAAGTCTAAAAAACAATGGCTTTCAACCCAAACTACTATACCCAGCAAAAGTATTCCTCATAATAGATGGAGAAAGGAAAACGTTCCATGATAAAAGCCAGCTCTATGATTATATGAGCAAAAAGTGATATAGACTTTGTCCATAGACTACAGAGGATACTCCAGAAAATATTCCACACTGAAGTCAAGCAACCAACCTCAAGAGATCAATAGAAGATGAATACAATGACAAAAATCAGTATGCTTATATCATAAAAGGCATTAACTTCCATAAACCCTCTACCAGGGCAGGAATTAAAGCAAGCCTCACAGTTATATCTTTGAATATTAACGGACTTAACTCTCCCATAAAAAGACACAAGTTAACAGAATGGATCAGAAAAATGAACCTTTCTATGTGCTGTCTTTAAGAAACCCACCTTACCTCTAAAGACAGACACCCCCTCAGGGTGAACGGATGGAAAATGTTTTTCTAAGCAAATGGAAACAAAACACAATTGGGTATAGATACATTAATATCAAATAAAATAGACTTTAAACCAAAAATGATTCAAAAGGACAAAGAAGGCCATTTCTTACTCATCAAGGGGATAATCCTGTACAAGATGATATCATTATCATAAATATATATTTACACCAAATATAGGTGCACCACAGTTCACAAAGCAAAACTTACTAGACAATAAATCAGAAATGAACTCCAATATCATCATAGTTGGAGACTTTAATACCACAGTGTCATCACTAGAGAGATCATCTAGATGGAAAATAAGCAGGGAAATAATAGATCTTAACAACACCTTAGATCAATTAGACCTTACAGACATATACAGAACATTCCGTGCCAATTCTACAGAATACACATTCTTCTAAGCAGCTCACAGAACTGTCTCCAAAATAGACCACATCTTATGACATAAAACATGCCTGCATACATTCAAAAAAATTTATGTAGTTCCCTACATTATTTCAGACCATCATGCATTAAAGCTAGAAATTAATAAGAGAAACAACAGAAATTACACCTGCTCCTGGAGACTGAACAATATACTATTAAACAACGAAAGGGTCATTCAAGAAATCAAAAAAGAAAAGAGCAAAGTTTTTTGAGTGAAATGACAATGAAAACATGACATACCAACACAGTGAAGGCAGTCCTAAGGGGAAAATTCATAGTGCTAAATTCCTTCATAACCCAGAGATCTCACATCAATAACCTATCCACTCCCCCTGCCCCCCCCCCCCACGAAGGCACTGGATAAACAAGAACAATCAAACCTTAGGAGCTGAAGGTGGAAAGAAATTATTTAGATCAGTGCAGAAATCAATGAGTTGGAAACTAAGAAAACAATTTTAAAAATGGACGAAATGAAGAGCTGGTTCCTGCCACCTCCTCACTCTGTACACCATCTGTGTTCATCTCAGTAAATAGAGAACCGATTGCCGAGGTGGAAATTGAGGTTCATTCAGACTCTTGTTATTCAAGGATGTGCTTGTTGATCCTGCTGCACTAAATATCTTTACATCATTCTCTTCCTTCCACCTCCACTGAAACTCCGTGGCCTTATTTAAATACATCCTTATTTTTTAGTCTGGATTATTGCTGTCAATTGTTATTGACAATACAGTCTCCATTCTCATGTCTTCAGTCCTCATATTTAGCTGGGAGAATATGGTAGTTTGAATAATATCCCCCAATTGAATTTATTATAATTGTGTTTATTAAATTATTAATTGTCCCCAAGCTTCTGGCTTTGGCCTAGCCTCCTGGTGACTGGCCCTTTCTAAATTGGATGCAAAATACTAAGGATAGATATGCAAAAGAAGAGCCAGAACCCCTGTCTGGCAGTTCTGCAATTTGTGAATTACAATGTTACAGTGTGCTTGCTTGCTTGCTTGCTTCTGTCTCTGTTCTCTGCTTGGATCTGTGAAAGTGGGGCCAGCCTTTTCCTTAACTTCCCCTGGAAGGAAATACCTTCCTCTCCAAAATTGTGCCTGGTTTGGAGATTCATCCCAGCGACATGTGGCTAAGACAGAGAAGGATGTTCCTAAAATGCAAATATGCTTGTCCTCTTTAAATCCTTTCAAAGACTCCCCACAGATTTAGGCATAATGCTGGCTATTTACAAGATGCTATAACACACAGCCTATTCTTATTAAAATTTAAGCAATTTACAACAATCAAAATTCCCTTTCATCATTCTTTTAATCCAAGCCTCCCAGTGTTAGTGTTTTGAGGTGTGTCCTTTCAGATCAGATGTTTTCAAATGCTCTGTGTGCAGGTATGGATGATTATATATCAGTGTGAAAATCTATAATTTAGTTATGTGTTAAAAATTTACTCTATATATACATATGCATATTGCATTTAGTTTACTTTCTATGTTTAAACTTGATTACATGTTTTGGAGAGCCTTCATGGTATTAATTTACCTCCCTCTTTTAAAAGTATTATAATGGCTATCTATCTATCTATCTATCTATCTATCTATCTATCTATCTATCTATCTATCTATATATATATATATATATATATATTAGACAAATTACTATATATATAGTAATATATATTAGATTAGTAATATTAGATTAGATTATATTAGTAATATTCTATAAATAGTAATTTGTCTAATATCTCTCTCTATATATAGTAACTTGTCTAATCATTGCCCTTACTGATGAGAAAAAAATATATACAATAATATATATTGTATATATATATTATATATATATATATATAAAAACAAAAAAAATAAAATTCTACAACAGCATAACTAATATATATATATATATATATATATTTTGTGGGGGGTATGTGTATGTGGTGTACATCTGTGTTCATTGTGTGTGGACACATGTATGTGTAGGGGGGTACTTGCATACATGTGGGCATACATGTGTGGAGGCCAAAAGCCAATGTCAGGTACCTTTATTAATGAGACAAGTTCTGTTACTGAATTCAGTGCTCACCAATTTGGCTAGTCTAGAGATCTTGTCTTAGGGTTCCACATGTCCCTGTGTTCCATGTGCTGGGATTACATGCAAACTGCCACTCCTGCCCTGCATTTACTTGAGTGCTGGGGTTTTGAATTTAGGTCCTCATGCTTGCATATCAGGCACTTGACTGACTGAACCATCTCCCTAGCTTCTTTCCTTTTTGCTTTTGATGTTTTTGTTTGTTTGTTTTGTTGTTGTTGTTGGGGAGGGCTTGGTGTCCATATGATCCATGCTAACTTCAAATTTGTGTTACATTCTTCTTTTCTCAGTCTGTAAAGTTCTGTGATTACATTGTGTCATCATGCTCACTGGTTGTTGAGTTAATTAGAGTTTGTTCGCCTTTGAAAATTTAATAAGTACTTCTAGAGAGTGTACCAGAAGTCAGTATACATTTGTCCTTCTATCAACAGTGAATTTTAAGTATGCTCTGTTTTCTATGCGCTTGCTGGCATTATAGTAATATCAGTCTCTTCAGTTTCTGTCAATTGGGCAAAAATTGTACAGTTTTGTTTAACTCCCATACTACTAGTTATTGGGTAAATGAAATATATTTTTTATTGATCACAATATTGTTTTGATAGAAAAATCAGTGTTTATATTTTTACCTCATTTTTAAAGTAATTCTTTTTTTAGAAAACTAAGATTTGAATTCATTTATTTAATTTAATAAATTAATTTAATAAATTGTGCAAATTTTACTCTGTCACATGCTTCTCAAGTTGTTAGTCTCTCTTGGCACATCTCACTGAACGAACTTCATATAATCTTTGCTTCCATAATGGGAACATGTTTCTAGGTCTGCAAAGCTTTGGAACTTTTTTCATATATCTTTAGCCTCTCCCTACTTGCCATTTTGCTAATTCCATGTTCTTACTCACTTTTCTAATGAAACAGACTTTGAGTTGTCCTTTATGATTTTGCTTTATGGTTATGACCTGTGATAGACTTCGTTTTATTCTCATTCTCCTCTAGATGGATCCACCATACCTGATCCTCATCCATTCATCACCCTGAGCCTCATCCATTCATCTGTTGTGTGACATTTCAGTCACATTAACACTTTGCAGGTCACTGCTGTCTGGCTGCCTTCTTGTGGTTCTTGGCAGTAGAAACAGAGTCTTATTTGCATTAGCATCTGCAGATTGCAATGTAAATTCAGGCTTTAGAATAAAGTATTCCTCTGATAAGTAAATGTGGGTTTCTTTAAAAGGAATTCTTTTCAAAATAATTACTTAAATATTTTCTTCTGAATTGCATCAATAAAAAGAAAGGGAGCAAAAACTGGCATGGTTTTTATTTGATAATATGTTAATAAATAAAAGGTAACAAAATACTGTAGCTATAATTCAAGGAAAAGAGTTTAGGAAAGACACAGGCTTAAATATCCTGGATAATGTTGACTCATCCTATATGCAGGACTGTAATTATACTCTTTGATAATCTGTCTCACTGTTGGACTTTTCTTATTAATACTAAATCGATACCAAATTAACCTTCATGAAAAATCTATTCATCTTTCATCCAATGAGCTTAATTTTGTTCTCTGAAGTTGCATACAACAACCTACATGATAACTGTCAAGATAAATGCTTTTCCCTTCTATTTCCTTCCTTATTGTTTAAATGTAGGCTCAAAATACCTTTATTTATCTAGAGCTTCTTTTACAAAAACCTCATCTTCCTTGTGACCCAAATTTTGGACCAAGCATATCCTCATCATGGTATCCTAAAATTTGTCAGATGAATCTGATCAGTAGATTCCAGATGTAGACTTCCCTGACTGTAAAAGGACTGTTTCACTTACTACCCGTGTACCTGGTCTCATTCTTTAAAGAGGCTTCCTCATGTATTAAGGCAATCTTAAAGTCAACTGGCTTTTTAGTAATAATTGCCACAGCTGTCACACCACTATATATTATTGAGTTTGTGGTTAATGAAATCCCCTGCCATTTTTTACTGGCTCTGTGTACCTTACTCTGTACTTAATACAATCTGAAGACACTTTGTTGTCTATTTATTTATTTTTTAATATATTTTTATTGTCCACAATGAGTTACAATATTTAGTGGGCAAACAATGAGTTGTTATCCCCAATTCCCTGCTGCCCTCCCCTCCCCAATCCGCTGGATAACCTCCTCCATGGGTTGTCTGGATCAGTCCTTGTGACAGGGGACCATGGATAGCCTAGTATTCAGCCAGGTTCTCCTGGCTATGCCTCTGGATAATTTCCCCCATGTCTATTTTTTAAGGCTCCTCTTCCTTATATTTATTCTAGTCAGGTATATTGTTTCTCTTGTACACAAGTAAGAAGTAGATAGAGAACATATCGTTAGCATTCACTAGCTTTTGAACATAAAACAATTACCAAAGCAAGCCATTAAAAAGTATACAAAAAAGGTAGAGAGAGTCATTTAACACTGGCAGTTGTGACTGAAAAGCTCACATAAGATTTTAGGATCTTGCCTATGAAAAACCTAACTACTTCCTTACCTTATACTTAGTTCCGTAATGTCATTCATACTGTGGCATATTGTGAAAACTCTTAGATCCAATAACACCTTTAGCAGAATAGCAGGATATAAAACTGACATGAAAACTCAGTAGTTTTTAAAAAATATATACCAATAATGAACATGCTAAAATGGCTAGTCAAATAAGCAAGCCCATTACAATAGCCTCAAACAACAACAAAAAAAAAAAAAAAAGAAAGAAAACCATGGAGAGAAATGACCTGTACTATGGAGACTTAAAGATACTGAAGAAAAAAAATTGAAGAAGACAGTAGGAGATAAAAACACCACCCATGCTCTTGGATTGACAGAATCAATATTCTAAAAAATGACAATATTACCAAAAGTGAATTAAATGTTAAATGCAATCCCTTAAATTTCCAATGACATTCATTACAAACAATCCTGAATTTCATATGGAAGCATAAAAGACCTTGACTTGCCAAGGAAATCCTGAGCACAAGCAACATTGTTGAAGATATCATAATATGTGATTTTTAAAATTATACTGTAGAGTAATAGAAATGAAAATAGAATATACTGGCACAGAGACATACCAAAACACCAATGGAATAGGAAAGAGCACCCAAGGGTAAACACACAAAGTGATGGGCATCTAATTTTTGACAAAGGAATCAAAAACATACACTGAAGAGCAATGTTGTTGAGAATATCAGATATCCATATCTGATGGATTAAAACAGATACTTATTTATCACTTGCACTGCATGAAAATAAATTCAAGATAGATTAAAGACTTAAATGTAAGTCTCAAAACTCTAAAACTGCTAGCATAAAGTGTAGATTAAAACGTTTAAGATATGTTCTAGACAAGGAGTTTCTGTAAGACTCCAATAGCTCAGTAAATAATTTTAAGAATCACCAATTCTTAAATTGGAATTATGTGATACTTATAAGCTTCTACACAGCATAGGAAACAACAGCATGAAGATCTAGCCTTCAAAAGTCCTTGTCAGCTATACATAAGATTGGCAGTTAATATCTAGAATACATAAAGAACAAAAATTTTATTGAAAAAGCAAATAATCTAATCAATAAATGGACAAACAACATGTACAAAGGTATATAAAATACCCATGTACAATAGGCATATTAAGGATGTGTGACATCCTTAGCAAGCTGGGAAATGCAAATAAAAACTGCAATGTGATTCCATCTCACCCTTCTCTAACTGGCCCTCATTACAAAAACAAACAAACAAACAAACAAACAAACAAACAAACAGATAAAACGCACTGACAAGGATAGGAGTGGGTAGAAATGAACTCTTATATACCTCTGGTGAGAATACAAACTGGTAAAGTCACTATCGAAACAAGTATGTTGGTTCTTCAGAAACCTGTAAGTAGAACTACTATGTGATCAAGCTCTACCATTCCTGGTTAAAAAAAGAAAGAAAAAGAAAAAAGATAAACAAACAAACAAAAAACACACCACAGGAATCTCCGGCAACATTTCTTCTATTTCATGTTTGGTGTGGCACCATTCACTATGGCAAAGTGATAGAATGATCCTAGATGACCATAAAAAAATGAATGGATAAACAACATGTGATCTCTCTCTCTCTCTCTCTCTCTCTCTCTCTCTCTCTCTCACACACACACACACACACACATACACACACACACACCATGAAATTTCATTCATTCATAAAGATGAGTAAGATTATACATTTTGCAAGAAAATGGGTGGAATTTTATTTATTAAAATAAACCAAACTCAGAACAGTAAATATTGCATATATTCTCTAATATTTGAAAATGGGCTATACACACATGAATTTCATGAAAATAGAAGGGGAACTGTTTGTAAAGGGGAAGTAGTAAGGGAGGTGATAGGAGAGAGTAATGGGAAGTGCATATGGTCCAAAAACATGATATACTGGATGTATAATTCCATTAGGTCACCCATCACTTTATACAGTGAATAAACACTAATAAACACATGAATAAGGCCAGGCGTGATTGTGCAGGCCTACCTAGGAATAATGGCTCTGTGTCCAAAGCTTGGCTACAAGCACTTTGACCTTCTAAATTTTACATGATGACCTTGATGTTTATAAATTCTTCAGAGCTCACGATGAGTCTTTTGTGAGCTGAGAATTCATGTCTTTGTAGGTCTTTAATGTTCAATCTTGATTAGAAGCTATTTAACAATATGCTCATGGGGGTTAAAGAAAAAAAATTGGGTCTAATACATTTTTACTGTATGGTATGTGTGATGGTTAAGTTTTGTTGTCAACTTGACCTTTTTAGTAATCTTGGGTTGGTCTCTGATATTGTTAACAGGAAAGCAGCCCTCTCAGTAGGGGGGCAGAATGTAAGGAAACTCAGGGAAGTTAGAAATGAACATCCCTTCCTGTGTTGGCAGTGCAGGAAGGAAATTCCAGAGACTCAGGAAGCCATTCAGTCTGGGATAGGGTTGCCAGACCATGTGCTAAAGCTATATAAAGGGGAAAGAAATCTCCCCCTGCCCACCTCTCTTCCTGCTTGGTTGCTGGTGCTTGTCATGCATCTCTTCATGGGCATTGGAATGAAGCTTCCTCAGCCTTCCAGCCTGGACTGAAGACCAGTGGCTCCCCAGGAAGCCTCCAGGCCTTCAGCGCTGGACTGGGACTGCTGAAGCATGTAACTAGGTGGACTGAGCAGCTACCAGTTCCTTGGCTCTTGGGTTTGTAGACTGCAATTGTGGGGGTGTTGTGAGCTAATTCAATAAATCCACCTTTTGTTTACTAGAATTCAATCTGTTGGGTCTGTTCCTCTAGAAAACCCTGACTAATACAGTATGAAACAGAAAAGTCTTTCATTGGGAGTTGTAAGGCAAACTCCTTCTGGTCTTTGGGAAATAAGACTTATGTGTGATTTTGTCCTCTGAAGGTTACAACATAATGAAATAAGAAAAAAAAATGTCATTTGAGATGATAATGTAGTGACCAGGTCACTGAGAGAATTACTTTTTTAAAGGTACCAGAATTTAGCTTACAAGTCAGCTTCT
This sequence comes from Zapus hudsonius, assembly GCA_004024765.1. Lineage (NCBI taxonomy): Eukaryota > Metazoa > Chordata > Mammalia > Rodentia > Dipodidae > Zapus > Zapus hudsonius. The sequence continues at coordinate 53,521 of PVHP010000485.1, forward strand.
GAATCTATGAATTATCACTTAAATTTTGGAGAAATTGCCTGACATATGCAGTTGCTTCTTGGGGAAGGGTATTAACTTTGGAACTTTTTAAAGGAGTGCCTTTCTCTTGACTATCCTCTGAGTTGCCCCTACAATCTTATTTTCATCTTCCCACCTCTGGCTCTTAGTACTCTTAATTTTGACTACTCCAAGAATCTGCTAATTGGTCCCTCTGCTTCATTCCTTCTTGATTAGGGTTAATTGAGTTTCCAGGTCTGTAATAACCTGGCAGTAATATTTTGCAAGATGAGAGATTGCTGTCATCAGTGACAATGCCCTGCAGTGACACCTGTGATGTCTGTATGCGTAACATAACCATGTGTGCGATTCTGTCTACCCCTGACATACCCATGCAGGCTTTTAGTTTCAAACTCTTTCTCTCAGATGCTAGCTGTGAACTATTTTATCCTATCTTTTACTCCTGATGATCCTTTCACTTTAACAGAATCTCTGAGGAGGACTTCTTTGCTGGCATATTATGGAATCTATAAATGAATAGTTTCTCTTAAAAAATTATTCCCCTCAGGTTAAACCTGAATAATATCTCTAGCTCATCCAAGCAATCCAGGCAGAATTGTCACCTTAAGAAACTCCAAAACTTCCTATTACACTTGGAAATAAAATATTTTAGGTGAGCACTGAAGATTTTCCATAATGTCATCTTCCTCACAACTCTATCTTTTATCCTGATCCATATCTCCAGAATACAGGAATGGCCATGTTCTTGGGTCTCAGCCCATCCTGCTTCTCCCATCTTTAATAGCTTCTACATTATCCTCTAGCTTGGCTGAATTCAAGGTATTTTTTGATAGATTTTTTTAAAAATTTAAATTTATTTATTTATTGTTAATATCTAGAAACACTATATGAACAAGTCTTGTGTTGGTACCCCTATTTCCCTCCTCCTTGCCCCCAATCCACTGAGGACCCTCCTCAATGGGATTTCTGGAACTCTCCATGGGATGCAGGGCTTTATTAAAAATAGTTTATTTTTATTTATTTATTTGAGAGCAAGATAGAGACCCAGAGTAAGATGTACACAAAGAGAAAGTCAGTACGGGCCCAGGGCATTCTGCCACTGCAAATGAACTGTAATGCATATCTATCTGGCTTTACTTGGGTACTGGGTAATTGAACTTGGGCCATCAAGCTTTGCAAACAAGTGCCTATAATGGCTGAATCATCTTTCCAGCACCCTCAAGATATTTTTTTAATTCCACGTTCATGACTCTTTCTCCACACATTTTTTTTTTTTGGCCAGTAGCTTCTTTAAATCTTTAACATTTGTTTACATATCACAAACACTTTATTCTACTTATCATGAACTTATTTAATTAAATCATATAATCTCTGGTGATAGCCAGTAGGGTATACTGGGTAGGTCAATAAAAATTATGAAGATGTGGTACATAGTATTATACTCAGTAGTAAGGAAAAATTAAATAATCAAATTTTCAGGAAAATAGAGGAACTTGGAACAAATCATGCTAAGTGAGATCACACAGGCTCAGAAAGTCCTCTCTTATGTGATTCCTAACCTGGATCAGCATCAGTTAATTGTAAGCCATAATAATTATAAATAGTATGGAAATGGAACAGAATGAAGTTAGGAAAAAGGGGAAATAGGGAGGGAGGAAGAGAGGAAGAAGGGCTCCTTAACAGGTTGATGGTCAGCAAAAAGAAAGGAAGGCAGGAAGGAAAGAAGGAAGGAAGGAAGAAAGAGAGAAGAGAAAGAAAGAAAAGAAAGCAAGGGATGGAAATTCTTCAGAGGTAGAGGAAGGAAGATGGGAGAAGTGGGGGACACACAAAACTAATGGTAAAATGAATCACTTCATAGAAATCTTTTCCCTGGATATTATTCTACAAGTCATGACACACAATAAGGGTTGGAGAGATGGCTTAGCGGTTAAGGCACTTGCCTCCAATGCCTAAGGCCCTGGGTTCAATTCCCCAGTACCCACATAAGCCAGACCCACAAAGTGGTGGCTCTGGTGCTCTCTCTCTCTCTCTCTCTCTCTCTCTCTCTGTATCTCTGCTTGAAAAATGAATAAATAAAATATATATAAAAAAAACAAAACCATGGGCCCTAGCTGATAATTCCCAGGGCCAGAATTGGGTCCACAACACAGTGAGCTATTGGTCAGAGAGACACGTGGTCACCCAAAGGTCATTGCCAAAACATATGGTTACCTGTAAAGCTAAAAGTTTAAGTCCCTATTGCTGAAGGCACCACTACCTGCAGCCACTGGACATGGAGTGATCATGCCAGAACTGAGAGGGCATAGGGCTGGAAAGTGCCATGAGAGTAGCTGGAGGAGAATGTTTATGAACCAGAGTGAATGGGCAGGAGATCATGCCAGTTACAAAATTAACCAGCTGAGCAAGAATTACACACTTGTGCAATAGTGGCACACAGCTGATATGGGTAACCAAGTGCTCATGAATTGGACAAGAGACCCTTTCAGTCAGGGACAACTTATATCTGGGAACCAAGCCAGATTCCCTAGAACAGGAAACCAATATCTCCAGAGAGAGGCTCTACTTCTCTTAAGAAGAGTGGACGTACACATCAATAAGTCTCTCTAATAACTAGGCTTATCCCCTTTACTTCAAACTGCTCTCACTTTTGCTTGGAGAATCTGTTCTATCTTCCAGATGGTGGAGAATACTGGGGAGAACAAGGATACACCAAGGCATCAAGAAGAGAGCTGACTGTCTACCATGAAATGGGTCACCTTCACCTTATACACTCAGGCCTAGAAGTCACACATAGGAAGCGGTAACAGGAATACTGCTCTCAGAGCTAGATTGAAAACCGGCTCCAGGGAGATAGTGACAGACACTGTATTCACTCAAACCTCATCAAAACAGAGACTACAGAGAAAGCAACACTAAATCACATCCTTTTCTTGCTTGCCAAGGCTCAGGGAACATTGCAGAATAGGGGTCAGAAAGATTGTAAGAGCCCCAGGATGGGTGGGGATAGCCTGAGGCACTGTATCCCATCCCACCCTCCCAGAGACTGACTGAGGCCTCTTGGTCCCCACAATGAATACCAACAATCCCATCCAAGAAAACCCTCAGCAGAATTGGGGTGACAGTGAAGGGGTCTAAGAGTATAACCTTTTTATAAAAAATCAGCAAAGAATAAAAATATTAAAAAGAAATAAAAATTAGTAATGCAATCAGATATCAGTGTTAATGTATTCTGCTTGAGATTTGTTTTGTCCTTTCAAATTCAATCAATAGAATTTGAACCAACAATGATCTTGGTGACTAATATAAGCCTTCTTCATCCTGGATCCCAGAAAAGAAAAACAAGAGAGTAAGCACCGATTGTAATGGTAGGTCCATGTAGGCACTAGGAAATGAAACAACTTTACTTCTTTTTTTTTTGAGGTAGGGTCTTACTCTAGCCCAGGCTGACCTGGAATTCACTGTGTAGTCTCAGGGTGGCCTTGAACTCATGGCGATCTTCTTACCTCTGCCTCCCGAATGCTGGGATTAAAGGCGTGAGCCACCACGCCAGGCTACAACTTTACTTCTTAATACATGTACATACTTTCACATGGATGCTAGAAATAGAGATACTCCAAACTACTGAAATATTATTTTATAACTTACACTTTTTCAATATATACAGATAGAAAGAATAAGATTTCCTCTGTCTTATCTCTGATATTTTGCCATTGATAGTATTTTAAACAGCACACACACGTATATAACATTTACCACATTCTCATTTAATCTTTATAATAAGATAATCATAATATAGATGCATTTATAGTATAAGGAAATATTTCATCCCAATTTTGCACAGAAGTGAATAGCCCACAGCTCCCTAAATGAGTGGCTCTCAAAGAATCCAAGCAAGCTGGTGCTGTAGTCGACACTTTTGATCATTTCCAGCAGATGCAAAATCAGTCATTGATTTACTTTCAAGTGAAATACTCCTTTGGGGGACTATTGGGCTCATTCAACATTTATTCATACTTAGTACTTTATGTTTTAATTATTCATCAATATAGTAGACATTTATTGAGCACTTATGTGCTGTATGGTGAGGTATATCACGGAAAATGTCTCCATGAGGTAATTGGGGAGACCAATGTATAAAATTAAATAAGGGCAACACAGTTTTATGTGCTGTTTTAGGGATAAGGATTGTCCTCTTTGGCCAAAAGCTTAGTCAGGTTCCTTAGTAATTTCTGATTTTCTGTACATCTGTCTTTCTGTTCCCTGTCCTGTAGAACTCAGTTGGAGCAAGAGTCCTGCTGGGTCTGTTTTGCAAGAATCCCCAACCACTCATCCTTGGAATCTGCTCACTCACACCTTTAGGATTTTATCATGTTGGCCAACCTTCATCAGAAGCCTATTCCGTCTTTAGGCTTCCTCTGAGATTTCTGTCCACTGACTGCACACTGTTCCTTCATTATCAATCCTACCTGTTGTGGATGAAGGAGAGTCAGGTCTCTCTCTCTCTCTCTCTCTCTCTCTCTTCCTGCAAGCCCTCAGGAACTCTGGTCCCTGTACCCTCACCTGATTCTTGGAGGAAGACTGTCTTTTTTTCTGTAACAAGTTATATGTGCTAATGTTTCAACAATATATATCTGAATAGTATATAGTGGACAATAAAAGAGGCCATGATTCTAAACAAAGGAAGAAATTCTTGGTGTGAAGTTAAAAGGGGCAGGTGGTTACCTCTGGAAGAAAGAAGGCTATTTTAGGCAAAAGGGGCTGCTATGTAGAACATGAGGCTATCTAAGAGACTTGAGTATTTGAATACAGCTGGACATAGACGGATTGAACAGAGAGAGCAAGTGCCAGTTTACTGGGGGCCTTGAACACTCCGCCAAGGAACTTGGAATCTCCCCATCCACCCAGGAGATTTTTTAAAGCATGGGAGTATATTATTTGCTGTGCAGTTTTAAAAGATTATTTTCTCAAGTAGTTCAACATATGAATTGAGGGACAGAAAGGCTGTTCTAAAATATGCTTTATATTATGATGTTTGGATGCCATAAAAAAAATCTTTCTGGCTATTGGGAGACTTGTCTCTCCAGTCCACAGCTAGTTCTTTCAGATAGCAAAGGGCTTTCTTAAGCAGGCCTTTGATATGCAAATGAAATATTCCAAACCTCCAATCACAGCTCAGAAGGAAATTTCCTTTGTTCTAATTATTTATAGTCTAGGTGTCACCCAATGGAAGATCATTTCTAGAGCTCAGGCCTCAGAAATTATTCAAGCTGGACAACTCTAAAATGCCCCTTTCCCTGGATTTTCTTTCCAATGGAAATTCCCATAAAGTTCATGGTCCAGTCTTTCCCCTTGCTGGTGACCTTCCTGCCTTTTGCATATGTCCCGCTGTAGCCCGTCCTGCCTTCTGTTTTAGGAGTGCTCCCAATTATGCCTCTCCAAGAAGGTTCCAATTTCAAAATTGCCATTAGTTGGGCCTCAAGCACTCAGAACACAAGTTTATGGGGGACACCTCAATCAAACCACTGCAAACAGTAAAGAGAAGAGGGTTGCGGGCTTAATATTGGGTTCTAGCAGCCCTGCAGGTAAGAGTGCAGGACATTACAAAAACAAACAAAAAACACTGCAAATAACCTCTCAGACAAAAGGAGGAAGAGAAAGGAATCCAGTGAGACAAGAGACTTTCTGGAAAGGAACAGTCAAAAGTGGCCCATGGCATAAAGAAACACAATGGTCAATGCTAATCCATGGTTGTTGAACATTCTTATTCTTTACAATATCAGTCGGCTTAAGTATGTAATGTCATATGTGGTGGTTTGAATCAGACGTCCCCCATAAACTCATGTGTTTTGAATGCTTGGTCCTCACATGATGACAATTATGGAGGTGGAACCATGCTGGAGCTCCATGATGGCAAGGGAAAACATGGCATGAACAGAGGCTGGACATCACCTTTGCCACAGCAGGTGGAAAGCAGCAGCAAGAGAGTAAGCTGAGCTTTGGCAAGGGGTGGTTGGCTATGTAACACCCCAAAGCTCAGCTCACTCTCTTGCTGCTGCTTTCTACCTGCTATGACAAAAGTGATGTCCAGCCTCTGCTCATGACATGTTTTCCCCTGCCATCATGAAGCTTGTTCTGAAGACTTAATTCCAAACAAATCTTTCCTCCCATTTGCTGCTTTTGGTCTGAAGTTTTGTCAGCAATGAATAGCTAACTTTAACACTATCTTTTGGAAAAATCAACATTGAATAGTTTTAGTTTAATCATGAAGGCTATTGTAACACATTATTATTGAACAAAGTGGCTCACGGTGATATAAATTTATTTTTTTCACAGGTTTGAAAGTTAGAAGCCCCAAGTGTCGGCAGCAGAGCAGGCTTCTCCTGAGAGAGGGCTCCATGTCTTTCTCAGCTTCCTCAGTTAGCCACAGGCAATTCCTTGGCTTGTGGAGACATCACTTCAAGCCTGTCTGCATATTCATGCAGTCCCTTTGCCTTGATCATTCTTTTCTCTATGTCTCTCTCTCTTCTCTTCTTATATGGATATGTTAGGTGGGTTTAAGGGACCTCCCTAATCCAGTAGGACTTCATCTTAACAAATGACATATGGCATCTGGAGGGAAGATGGCTGAGAGTATCATGTGTTTTGTGTTTTTTTTTTAAAAATTTTTTATTATCCATAATTAGATACATTGAATGAGCCAATAATGTGTTGATATCCCCAGTTCCCCGTTTTCCTTCTTCCCTGTCCCCAATTAGCTAGGTATCCTCCTCTGTGGGCAAACTGGATCAGTCCACGGGGTAAGGGGTTATGGATAGCCTAGGAATAGTGGCCAACTTAAAAATGTTATCATCTTCATGATATTCCATAAAAAGCTATTATCAGCCTCATTTTGGAAATGGCAATGATGAATTTCTTCAGTAGAACTCTATGTTACTGATGTCCTCTCGCAGGCCCGGATTTATTTTGGACATAATCCTTTGTTTACCAAGCTCTTTTTACTTCATCAAGTCATTCATAGAGTCGCGGTGATGAATATATTTTGACAAATGATTACATACATACAAAATATAACTTGGAAAGTCTTGTCAACTATTAAAGTCATAGAATTAGTTCTTCTTGTTTCCATCCTAATGTTCTTTCTGCAAGAGTACAATTGTAAGTGTGCCAGATGTGATATCATCTGTAGAGTTAAAAAAAATGAACTAAACGGAATATAGTAGACATCTGCTTTTGCTTCTCTGTGATCCATTTTCTTTGGTCTTGGAATAACACCTTGATTTAAAAAAAACTTAACAAACAAAAACCACTCTCCCTTTCTCAGTGTGTGTATGCTCTACCCTCCATCACTGTTGATCTTTGGAAGTGGACCTGTGATAAGGCAAGCCTGCATGGTTCGGATCTAGCACGTTGTTAAAATTAGTAGAGAATGAAGGCTATTATTCATCCAAATTATAAACCATCCGTACAAGGTACAGGTGGCAGCCTTCCCACAAAAGTTTTAGCTGACAATGAAGCCATTGTAGCAGAAAGCAGAGCCAAGAAAACAAAAGCAACTAAATCTCTGCCCATTTTTTAAGTTTAAAATTATTGGGGCTTAAAGGCAGTAGCTTAATGGAGATATTGACATTACTATTTTAAGTATCTGTAAACATGGTTGTAGATACTTTTCTAAAATAAACACTAGGTCAATAATGTAAAGGGGATAATCTATATTTTCTAAATAATTTTAAAATATTAAGAATTTTAATATAGGCACAAATTGCAATTTGATCATTATTGCTATCTTTTTCCTTCTTTTGGCCCCACCCTCCTGCCAATTTCAAGGAGCACTCTCCTCCTTCCAAGTAGTCCTTCCTCAGTTTTGATGGCTCATTGTTTTATATATATATATATACATATATACATATATATATATGTATATATATATATATACATATATATATATATATATATTTATAAGGGAGGGTCTCGCTGTAGTCCAGGCTGACCTGGAATTCACTATGTAGTCTCAGGGTGGCATTGAACTCATGGTGATCCTCCTACTTCTGCCTCCTGAGTGCTGGGATTAAAGGCATTCACCACCACACCCAGCTCAAGGTAATTCTGATATGCTGGCTCTATCAGAACTAGTTTATGACTGTCACAGAATTATTTAGGAAGCAGAATTTAAACATTCCTTCATTACAAATTTAAAACCATTCACATAGCTATTCCAACATAGATTGCTATGTTTAAAAGCTATAATCATAGGTCAAAATTATCATGTATAATAACAGGTATGTTAATAATATTTCAAATGCATAATTAATTATTTTCCTCAAGAAAAATTTCCTTAAATATTTATAGTTGTGCCTTAGAAATTAAGGGTCCTGGTTATTATAGGGGACCTTATAGCTTATTTGACATCTCAGATTCATTTAGATTTGGGTTCAGTTTTCCAGGTGCTTATGAAACTAAATTGTTTTCTTTTCAGTGAGTGTTGGTTGGCATAGGAATCCTTCATCACTTCAGGTCTCTGCTATTTCTCTGGCAACACTTTTCTCTTGGTTTATAGGACAGATGCCATGTGTATGATTTTTGGTGGCAAGAGTCACCTCTATCTTTCATTTTTCTGACATTAGGAATGGCATTTTTCCACATTTTTTCTGCCTCTAAGGTTCTATATATGCCAGACATTTACTTGGAACATATCTGAGCTTTTGTTCGGTCTTGTCTTCTGTGGCAATAGGGCTCATGTATAATAGGTACTGACAATTTTTTGTCCATTTAACTTTATCCTCAGGGATCTTTATCCAACCAAGCTTTACTATTGTATTCTTTTTCCCTTTCTAGATGAATATGTTTGAATAAATTATTTGCCCTTAGGACATAAAACATTGTGTGAGGATTTTTGTCATGACCTATATCAAAGGTTTTTGATTCGTTTACATGGAATTTTTTGCTGTTGTTGTCACTCAGTTACTGAAATGGATAATTTTGTCAAACTAATTTTACTGTGAGGACAAACATAAAGCTCTTATAAAAAACAGAGCATTTTAATATGACATTTAAAAAATCTAAACTCATAGAATTATCATATTGTAAAGTCTGCCATACATGTAGATACAAACATAAATGTTTTAGGATTGTAGAAAACAACATGAGAAGGTTGGCCAGACCATGACCCCTTTGCTCATAAAAATAAAACAGGGCTGGAGAGGTTGTTCAGTGGTTAAGGTGCTTGCCTGCAAAACCTAAGGACCCAGGTTCAATTCCCCACTACCCATGTAAAGCAAAGTGGTGCTTGTGTCTGTAGCTCATTTGCAGTGGCTAGAGGTCCTGCTGTGCTCATTTTCTCTCTATCTGCCTTTTATTCTCTTTCTCTGTGTCATAAATAAATAAAATATTAAAAATAAAAATAAAAAAATACATTCATGTCCAGCTTGTTTTTCTAGGGTTTATATTAATAAAAATTCTAAGTTTTGACTTATCTTGTATTTCTTGTTTATTATTATCATTATTTTCAGTGCTGGTGATCAAACCCAGGGTTTTGGGCATGGAAGGCCATGGTCTTATCCTGAGCTTCACTCTTGTACCTAGCTTTTTTTTTTTTTAATTTATTTGATTTAGAATCAGTTGGCTCCCTAAGTTACAAACTTTTCCCCAAATTTTAATAGCTCTGATTATTTTTAGTTTTCCCCCTATTAATTATATTAATTCTTTTAAACAACATTCAAACTAAAATTTTCTATCAAATGACTTTCACTGCAAGGGTCAGAAACATTTCACATCAATACGTCAGCCATCATCTCTGATGCACCAGTAAGAAGTCTAATTACTTTCAAGTGTGTATAACCTCATGTCTGTAACTAGTAATGGTTTTGTTCCAGCTTTTGCTTATAGATTGATTCTAGACATTTGATACCAAATTTATAATCATTTGCTTACACAAATACTATTTTTAAATAAATTCGGTCTGGAGATTATTTTTTAGTGAAGGAAGTACAATTCATCCTTAAATCTGTCCATTGGGTGAGAAGGATTCAGACTTCAAGAGTAAATGGATGTTTAATTCTTATGGGATATTTATTGATACTTTTAATATGTCTCATATTTGGACCACAAAATTCCTGGTAATTCTACCCCTAGAATAAATCTGTATCAAGTCATGCTTCCAAATGATTTGCTTCCTGCTTTGATTCCTGCCTTTATCTTGTCCTTTGACTCTATTTGTTGGCTGTTACATTGACAGTAGCCTTCCTCCTCTCCTGTGGACAAGACCCTGGCATGAAAAACCTTGTCCACATGGATTTTCACTTATTCCTTGTATAGATTTTGTGGTCATTAACTTATATTTTTATTCCTTTTTGTTCTTCATCCTTTGTGTCCTTGTTTTTGTGAATTTTTATGTGCACTTACATGTGCTCTATGTACCTGTGTGTATGCGTATATAATTGTCTGCATATGGGTGCAAATGTGTGTGCAGGTGCGTGTGTAACTGTTGGCCTATACAGGAGGATAGAGGTTGACATTGGGTGTCTTCCTCTCTTGCTTCTCCACCTTATAGTTATGAGAAATGGTATCTCACTGAACCTGGAACTTAAAGATTATGTTTGCTATTCAGCAAGCTCTGTGAGGAGCCTCCTGTCTCCATCTCCCTATCACTGGAATTACATATGTGTCTGTCTGTTTTAATGCCAGTACCATGCTGTTTTAGTTACTATGGCTTTGTAGTATGTCTTGAAGTCAGGCATGGTGATACCTCCTGAGTAGGTTTTTTTTTTACTTAAAATAGTTTTAGATATCCAAGGTCTTTTGCCCTTCCAAATAAATTTAGAGATTATTTTTTCTATGTCTGTGAAGAAAGAGGTTGGGATTTTAAATGGCATAACATTGAATCTGTAAATTGCTTTTGGCAGGATTGCCATTTTTACTATATCAGTTTCTAAATATCATAAGTAGCAAATCAATAGAACAAATATTTTAAAGTGTTTAAGTTATTACATTTTATTTTATTTCATATATATGTGTATATACACTTATCACAACTTTGATATTATTTTTAAATCAAGGAATAAATATAACATATTTTTATTTAACATATATCAAATATTACAAATATATGTGTATATAATACATATATATGTATATAATACATAGACATATGAAACATGTATTGTTTCCTGAATAAAGTATGAGATTCGAAGCTTAGACAAATTTTATGAGAGGCTTTTAACATATGATTTTACCTTCATTTATTTGAAATGTATTAATATTTCTTTGTGCATGGGAATGACTGCAAATAGATACATAGAAGCAGAGGGTGGAAGTAAACCTGAGAGGAGAAGGAAGCAGAGATGGGGACAAAGGACATAATATGGATGCATTAAGAGGGATAAGATACAAACAAACATGGGAGAAAAGAGTCTAGTATTGGCCAAGATTTGCCTGTGAACAGATGGTAGCCAGTGGCTTATTGGAAAGCTTCTGTCCAACCTCAGGTGAACACTGCTCATTCTGAGCCTGACTTAGATGCTCAGTAGCTGAGAGGCTGTCATCAATGGGAATTTCTGCCGCAGCAGACCCATGTAGACACAGGAAAGCTTGATGTTTTTTTTCCCATGTAAAGACCTTAATTACCCAACAGTGAACTCCAGTAATCCCACAGAAAGAAGGAGCAGGGGTGAGGGTGTAGATGACTATAACTTTGGTAAAAAAAAAAAAACCCTAATATCCCTGATGTAGCTGGAAAACATCCTTCTCTTTCTCCCACAGTGCCTATTTCTGAGAATCAAGTGGTCTGTCTTCCCTCCTGATAAGCTTTGCACTGGAAAAGAAAACCTGCTTAATATTTTGTTAGAGAAGTCTTCCTTTTCAGTTGGTGGTTTTTGCTAGAGAGCATCAAAAGTCCTCAGAGTGCTGTGGATCAGTGACAATTGAGTGATACTTAATGAGCGTCTCTCACACCCTCCAATGGTTCAGGGACCGCAGGAGAAGAGGTGATGGAAAGAATGTAAAACCCAAAAGATGAGGGGATAGAGTTTGGAATAATGTCTCCTAGACATAACGTTGCATTCATGACCTCATAGCTGCTGTTGTTATCTGCACAGAACCATTATAATATTGGGCACTAACAGATCGTCGTGGATGATGGAGAAGGGGAAAAATGACATTAATAGAGAAGAGGGGACAGTAGAAAAAAATAGAGGTTTAGTGGAGCTGAAGTGGGGAGAGTGGGGACAAAGAAAGATGGTGGGAGTTAAATATGTAAATTGTAAATAAAATGGTTTTATTTAAAAATATTTTGTGGCACACTAAATCCACTAGTGTTGGTCCTGCAGTGGTCTGCTAAGTGAATGAGTCTAGAACTGTAATGACTTGGCAAGAGATTTTATGAGAGAAATAGAACAATGCTATTAAAAATCAGAGGGTGGAGGGCCCCAATGAAAATGCCCATTTATAAAACTTATATACACAATCAAATGAGAATGGAACCCTGAATGAAGAGAAAAAAAGATAAAGCAGATAAAGTCCATATAGCTAGTGTTCATATCCTCTGACTTTCAGTAGAATAAAAAAACAGAAGAGAAACAATTTCCAAAGAAGTAACTGAAGAAAACTACCCAGAAGTGGAAAAAATGAATGTTCAGTTAACAATGACATACTGATTGCACATTCTTAGACATAGACTGGAGACATGTAAGCAAAACAGTATCCTGTACAGTTGAGACAGTAACGGTAGGGTAAAAGTAAAGTCTGCAGCTAATAAGTTACATATAAAAAATTTAGATGGGTTAAGGAGATGGCTCAGTGGTTAAGGTGCTTGCCTGCAAAGCCTAATGACGCAGGTTCGATTCCGCAGTAGCCATGCAAAGCCAGATGAACAAAGTGGTGCATGCATCTGGAGTTCATTCTCAGTGGCTTGAGACCCTGGTGCATCTATTCTCTCTCTTGGCTTACAGATACATAAAAGTATTTTCAAAAATTTAGAGATGTGACCATATAATTGTCAGAAAAGTGATGAAAATAGCTAATAAACATATAAATAATGTTAATTGGTAATAAAAACAGTTGGAGGGAAAGTGGCTAAATGCCCTGTGAATTTTCTGGAAGGAATCAGTGAAGTGGAAAATAGCTATAGAAGTACACATCTAGACAATCTGAATAATTTCAGGACCCCAGGGTGCAGGTGTTTCCTCTCATTGTTTGATCCCTGGTCCTGGGGAGATTAGGTAATGGTAGTAGTTTGGTAAGTGAGAGCTCAGGGAGATGGGGGAATATGTGTTGTGGATGGATTGGTTTGCATATGACAGACACACATACAGGCGAGTTCTTTACTCTGTCAAGGAACTGGATGGCTCTGTGAGAGCCATTGCTTCAGTAGGTCATCAAGTCCCAGGTGTCAAAATATCAGAAAATAAGAAGACATGGTGTTGCAGCTACCTTCCTGTGGCTAGAACAAACTGATGACCAGAAGTAGCTGATGATGGCAAAGATTTCTTTCCAGTTTCCAATTCTGAGGGCAAGTTTCTTGGTGTCAGGGAAAACGTGGCAGGAGCAGAGAGATGGGTATCACAATTTGTCATTAGCAGGGAGGAGAGAATGTGAGCTAGCTAACACTAACTGAACTATGACACCTCAAGGCTGAACCACAGACATACCTCCTCAGAAATGCTCCACAGATGAGGGTTAATCACAAACACATGATGCTTTGGGAGACATTTCCCACTCCAGGTACCACACATAGATAGTACAAAGGACATGACTACCAGGGTAAAGGGTATAGCCTCCCTTGCGGCCTTTCTCAACACAACTTTTAGGAGGCGTTAACATCATGAGCTTGCAGTGTTCTCCCTCGTGCTGTCTGGAGGCAGGACAAGAGATGGAACTTGAACTCTGAACTATAGGCTGAAGTCCCTGGGATAGAAAAGTAGAAAATGAGGTAGAAGGAACCAGGCTTCCTTGTCATCATAAACCATCCAAAAGTTCAGAAATTTGGGGCATAGCTCTGGGTCTATCTATCCCAGCATGCTCAAGGTCATGGTTTTGATCTCTACACAGCAAAATACTACCTCTATAAACATGAGAGAAATGCATCTGCACTATGGTCATAGTTATTCAATAATTCAATTCAAATCCCCCTACATAATTGTCAAAAATACAATTACTCACGTACCACGATTCCATCTAAATCCACAAAACAGTATGTAAAGAAGAATAAATATAGGTATTTCAATATATATTTATAAAAACATTTATGAAGCCTATCTTCGGATTAATACTTAACTCCAGGGATAGGATTTATTGGCAGGAGAATAACCTTATTTTACGTTTAACAATAAATGCAGTGGTGATTTTTGACTTATTTTCATATCTTGTACTTTATTTTGCAGAAGTATAATCTAAAATGGACAAGAACCCATTTTAATTCTTTTATTATAAGAAAAATGAAACAAAAATTATAGCTATTGAATGACTCATTCATGGCTGTGCTAAAGTTTGTTTTGTTAAAACATTTGATTTCTCGCTTCCCCCTTTATTTCATGAATCATGCTTAAAAGCTGATACTATATATTATTGGTATATATAGTTTGTACATGCAAACAGAGTTATATTTATATAGTTATATAGTTATAACTATATAGCTATGATTTTAACCAAATTGCTTTTTAAGAGTTTTTTTTTTGGAAATGTATATAGTGGACATTGGAATACTGTTTTTTTTTGTTTTTTTTTTTTTTTTGGAATACTGTTATCTTTCCATTTGTGAAATTCTCCTGGCTAAGTCCAAGCTTATTTTTTCAGTCAGCATATCTTTCCATTGGAGGAGACAGGTGCACAGCACAGAGTGGCCAGAGAGTTACATTCCTCTCAACACCAATGGCACTATAGGGACAACTTAATCACTAGGTTGGAGTGGTCCTTCTTTCCAAACAAATAGGGAGGACATCCCTCACAAAGAAGCCTAGGAGAACCCACATGGAAGAGTCGAGGGCAAAATTTGCATATGTGTATTATTTTACTGTTATTGAAGCCCCTTCATGTAACTATGTCTGCAATACTCTTGGACAACAATGTGACCCAAGAAATTGCTTTTGCTAATCTTTGCATAATTATGAGTTGGGTTCATGTCATTAATTAATTTATGATTATCCTGAGGCAAGGGTTTCCCTTAGCTGTTTTAAGGAAGGGCTCATTTATGATGAAAATAGACACACACATATTGCATGCTGTTTGTCATTTGTCTATCTACAGTTTAATTTCGTATGACCCCCTGTGGAGAATATTTTAGCTAACCATATGCTGCCTTAACATTGCTAACACAAGGCACCTGACCGAAAGCAGCCTGTGGGAGGAAAGGGTTCATTTTGGCTTAGAGACTCTAGAGGAAGCTTCATGATGGCCTAGAAAAACATGGCATGACCAGAGAGGTTCAGTGTCAGGTGGACAAGAGCAGCTGGAGTGTGTGCAAGGGGAAGCTGGTTATAACACTCACGAGCCCACCCCCAACAATACAATTCATATAGCGAAGCTGCAATTACCAAATTGCCACCAGATGGTAACCAAGCATTCAAAACTCACAAGTTTATAAGGGACCCTGACTCAAACCACCACACTATACAACTGACAGTGCTTTGGTATGTAGAGTACACAAAGAACTTAAAAACTAAGCATTAAAATATCAATCAACACAGTCATACGTGGGCTAGGGAACTGAAGAGAGGGTTTTCAAAGGAAGCAATACAAATGGACAATAAACATCTAAGAAGTGTTCAACATTTCTACCTACTAGGAAACTGAAAGTCTCTACCTATCAGGAAACTGAAAGTCTCTACCTATCAGGAAACCGAAGTCTCTACCTATCAGAGAAATGAAAGTCTCTACCTATCAGGGAACTGAAAGTCTCTACCTATCAGGGAACTGCAAATTAAAACTGCTTTCCAAGTCCATCTTACTCCAGTCAGGATGGCATTCATCAAAAAATCATATGACAACAAATGCTGGTGAGGATGTGGGGAAAGAGAAGCCATCCCTCACTGGTGGTGGGAGTGCAGACTTGTATAGCCACTATAGAAATCAGTATGGAGGTTCCTCAAAAATCTAAAGGTACATCTGCCATTTGACCTGACTATGACACTCCTGGACATACACCCTCAGACTCTACACTTTACTATAGAGATACTTGCTCAGGCATGTATGTAGCTGCTCTATTTACAACAGCTAGGAAATGAAATTAGCCCACATTCCCATCAACTAATAAATGGATAACGAAGCTGTGGTACATATACACAATGGAATTCTATTCAGTAGGAAAGAAAATGAAATTATGAAATTTTCAAGAAAGTGGATAGACATGAAGAATTATGCTAAGTGAGACTACTGAGGCCCAGGGGGACTGACACTGCTGGTTCTCTCTCATATGCAGATGGTAATGTGCAACAGTCTGACTTTTTCAGGCAGTAGTAAGCGTCAGCACTATTAGGAAGGATGCTAGAATGAGGCTAGGAGAAAGGAGAAGCAGTGAGGGATCAGAAGAGGGGTGGGGATTGTGGATAGGCAATTGGAGGGACAGAACAAAGGGGTGGAAGAGTCTAGAGGCTACTAGGGTAAGGGAGGTAGAGGAGGGGAAGATAAACAAAATTAATGACGGCATGAATCAGTGCCATAGAAACCTGGTCTCTTGATTAGCTAATTAAAAGATATAACTCTCTTAAAGAGAGGGAATGGGAAAGGAGAGAGAGAGAGAGATGAGAAAATAAATGAAGAGAAGCAAAGAGGAGGAGAGGAGAGAAGCACCCTGTAGGGATAGAGATACCCTAAAACCATAGGCAACTGCTGGGAAATCCCAGTGCCACAGTTGGCTTACCCTCCGCAGTGAGCTGAGGCCTCTCAAAACAATCCAGGTCCTTGTCAATGCACTTGGACATCAACCAGAACTAAATAGTAAGACCCTATTGCTTAGAGACACCATAGGGTGTAGTCACAAAACATTGAGAAATCAAGTCAGAACTGAGCTGGAAGCCAGCGCTCTGCTGGGTAGTCGTCCTAGTGATAGAAAGTGTTATATGAGCTGCTGTGGCCTAAAGGTCACCAACAGTGTGAACAAGCAGTGGATCCTGCAAGCCATCAGATCAACCCGCCAGGCAAGATGTACCAACCAGTGTTAATTGGCATGTAGGACATGGTGATCAACTGCTCTCTGGTTGTATATGAGGCCCACTCAGTGGGAGGAAATTGATAGCATGGTACTAAGAACCAAGTCAGAAGCCTATGGGTTGGAAGGTCATAGATCCTGGAGAGAAGAAACTCCCACTGTTCTTTGGCTAAAAAAAAGGTTATGTCCACCAAAAGTTTTGTATGTAGTTAGGTTTATTCCCTTTCATCTATGCTATTCTCACTCTTGGCCAACGAATCTGCTTTCTCCAGATGGCAGCAAATATTGGGGTGACTCAAGACCTTTCAAAACGATAAGGAAAAAAGTTAACTGCTGTCATGGTTTGAATCAGGTGTCCCCCACAAACAAATGAATGTGTTTTTGGTAATCGATCCTCAGCTGATGGTGGTTTGGATTTTACAACCTCGATGGAGCTGTGTTGTTGAGGGTGGGTTTATGGGGTTATAAACCAGCTTCCCCTTGCCAGTGTTTGGTACACCTTCCTGCTATTGTTTGCAGTGCTGTGGCAGAGGTGATGTCCAGCCCTCTGCTCATGCCATCATTTTCCCTGTGAAGATGGAGTCTCCCCTAGAGTCGTAAGCCAAATAAACCCATTCCTCCACAAGCCGCTTTTGTTTGGGTTCTTTCTGCGCAGAAACTAGAAAGCTGATACAACAACTACCTATCATGAGACAAGTCATCTCTACCACATCTCTCAGGGCCTAAGAAAAACTAAGAGGAAGCGATGGATTAAATATGAGTGTTGTTATCACTGCTAGCCTGAAAACCTTCTTCCAGAAATGGAGTAGAAACTGAGGAGACACAAAACTCTTAAAAAAATAATTGAGGCCACTGAAAGATCACCACTAAAGAATATGTTTAACACAGTCTCTAAAGCTCCGGAAACATTATGGAAGGGTGAGCAGAATGATGCACTCGGAGGAATTGCCCCTTCCCCCCACCTCCTCAGAGACCTAGAGTGATTGCTGATAAGCCCACTGAGGTGGGCCCTCAGTGGAATGGCTCAGGGGAGAGGGGACATGAGAGTATAACCTGCTGGGATTATGACCAAGTTGCAAAATGTACATGTATTAAAGGAGGATTGCTGTGAGTTCAAGGCCACCCTGAGACTACATAGTGATATCTAATTCAGTCTGGGTTAGAGAGAGACCATACCTCAAAAAAAAAAAAAAAAAAAAAAAAAGAAATGGTAACCTATGAAACCATGTGATTTTCAGTTCTTAACCATTTTGACCAGTAAATGGAAAATTTATAAGGTAGTTAAATATAGTGTAAATAAATCATTGTGTCTTAGAAAAACACTAATATAATATGTATCTTGTATAAAACATAGATGATATGCAAAATTAGAAAGCTAAAAATGAAAAAAGTCATTTCAAAGCTATTACTCAAAAATAAGCAAAAATATTATTATTATTTTCTTTCTTTCATAATAAACTTGGTTTAAAAATTTAATTAAACTAAAAAGAATTTCACTTTGAGGACAAATTTATTATCTTGGGAACACATTTAATTTTAAAAAATCACCTTAGTTTAAAATATACATGCTTTGTAAAATAAAACATATTTTAAGTGTCCTGTTTCAAGATTTTCTATAAATAAGTTTTATAGTTTTAAATTTTACTGTTAACTAATTTGTACACACATTAATACATCTAAATTTAAAAGATTTCTCTATATAATTCTCAACAGATACAGTGTTTTATAGAGTTCTGTTACCTAGTTCAGAGAAATTAGACTAATTATATGTCTGGTTTATAGATAATTCTAATAAATGAGAACACTATTATATACAACATGAAAGTATTTTATAGAACATTCATAGTTGGTCTTTATTTTAAAGGGAATAAGGTGAAAAAATTATTTTCTGCAGCAATCTGCATTGATAAATGTACAAACATATAGGCATTGGTAAAACTATAAACCCCAGACACATTCAGATAATATTGTTTCAACGATATGATTGCTTCAAAGGCTATATTTGTACAACCCTGCCAAGTGCATGCTTCTGGATGTATGAGCATTTTCCTCTGTGCACATAAGCATGAAGCTTGCATGACTTCATAGAATTTTATTTGTAGGAACAAAAACAAAGGTGAAAAGGGATCTGGGCATGTTGGATCACACCTATAATCCCAGCACTTTGGAACCTGATACAGGATTACCTGGGCTGTATAGAGAATTCTAGATCAGCTATTGTTACATAGCAGGGCTGTATCAAATGTAAGTGCAATAAAAACAAAAATAATGAAAGATACAAAGTTCTGGGTATGGGGAGAAAGGGTCCTCCAGATTTATTAAGCGTTTTCAAGGTCTACAGCCATATGCCCAGAAGTCAATCTCCTGAGGGACCCTAGGAAGCCCATGAGAAGGTGGGGAAGATGGAATGAGGTTGGTTTGGTAGGGGCCCCCAACTGCTAGAAAAAGAGAGTTGAAAATTAACATCTAAGAGGTTGTTAGAGCCCAGATCATCTTGTTGGCTTTTATTTTATTTCACTTTTTGCTAGCTTTACCTAAGGACTTTGAATATTTTCTCTTTTTTAAAAAATATTTTATTTATTCATCTTCAAGCAGAGAGATACAGAGAGAGAGAAGGAGAGATAGAGAGAGATAGCACCAGGGCCATCACCTTGTGGGTCTGGCTTATGTGGGTCCTGGGGAATTGAACCAGTGGCCTTCGGCACTGAAGGTAAGGGCCTTAACCTCTGAGTCATCTCTCCAGCCCACATTTTCTCTTTATGAGTATCATTTTGGCTGAGGATGAAGGATGCACTGTGGTGGGGGCAAGAGTGAAGGAAAGACACAGACAAGCAATTATGAGACAGTTGTATTAGTTTAGAAAAGATTTTATTCACAATGTAGACACTAACAGATTCTTAAGTCTGTTCATTATCTTTATCTAACCTGATCAGTGTCAGTAATGTCTTATAGGATAATACTGGAATTCAAAAGTGAAGAGGATTATAAAAAATCAAAAGAAATTAGTTTAAAAAATACAACTATAACTGTACAATTTTATCTCATTGTGTCTCCAAAAATGGAGAAATTCCTTTATGAACAAACATCCTGGCAAGAGATGATCCATCCCAGACCTACCATGGAGGCTCTACATGGAACCCCGCAGAGAGGGGCGGGGATAAGCAAGAGACCCATAACCACAATCAGTCAACCCAGGATAAGCCTTTGAGACAGACACCAGTGATTTTTAACACAAATTAAAGCAGAAGTACAGAGACCCCTAAGACCTCAACAATAAAGCAGCCTTATTACTCACCCACCATGACTCAGGAAATTGAGTGGAAGAGGGGGTGGAAAGATTGTAAGAGCCATGGTGGGGGAGAATATCCAGAGACATGGCCCCCCTCAGTAACAACATACAAAAGGGGGTGGAACTGGGCTGACTCCTAGGCTATCTATAACCCCCTTCCCCATGGGGTGATCTAGTATGCCCATGGAGGAGGATACCTAGCTGATTGGGGACAGGGAAGAAGGAAATCGGGGAATTGGGGACATCAACACATTATTCGCTCATTCAGTGTATCTGATTATGGATAATAAAGAAATTGAAAAAAAATAGAAACTAAACATTTATTTGCTGTAATACCCACATCTAAAGCTACCCTCCGAGGTTACCTTTTGAAGTATTTCTTTTGTCTCATTGATATAAAAATATTCTGAATTGCTCTGTGGTTCTTATTAAAATGTTTGTATAATGCGTTTGTTTGAGAGGACTTTTTCTCATTACGAGGGACACATTTTTAACACATACAGAAATAACCTCTTTATGTCATTAAATTATCAACAAGTTTCTTCATAAATCATTAAAGGGACTCAAATTTGATTAAGACAGGGTTTGATTGAGTCACACCAGCGTCTCCACAAACTAGTTTTGATTTATATTTTCCTAATCAGTGACTTATTTCTTAACTAGATAAAGAGGCTGGGCCACTTTAATTAGACTGAAGGATCCACATCCTTAACAACTAATATTTTTCTTATAACAAAAATATAGGGATTATACATAAGAATCGATCACATCATTTTAGTTATAGGAACTTTTATTTTTTATGAAAACTGTTGTTTTAAGCATATACGTGTTGTCTAATTATGACTTTCATCATCTGATAAACAGAGCATTTAATTTTCTGCTTGGCGCAGTTCCTGTGGAAGGATTCTCTCTGTTAACACTCATCTCTCTGATCTAGGAACACTGTTTCACTAAAGCAGGATAATTAGGAACAGTAGAGATGACATGAATGAATTTTTGTTCTCTTTCAGCGAATTTATTTCACAACACTTAAGTAATAACTACATTAATTACAGATCCTCTTTAAGGAAAATATTTAGCTATTCTGTAGAACAAACTAAAAAATTCCAGTAACTGATCTTTGATTCTTTCCCTCTTTAAGCAGTCTTTCTCTTAAGTCCCTCCACTAGCCTTGTACTTTTCACTCTGACTTGTTTGTCCCAGGGAACATTCTGGAATTTCTTGCCATAGAAAATCTGTATTAAATAAACCACCAACTCACAAAGACTATGGCTAATGGCAGACATTTCTGTCTACTTTCATTTCACTGTAATGGAATAGTACTGTCACTAGGTATATAAAATAGGGATAGAGTCACAGAGGTGCTATAGCTTGTTATATTTATGGATTGCTATCCCAAATACAATAGCATGCCTCATGTAATATATGGTCATGCCAAAATGAAAACTGAACTTATTTCAAAAAGAATAATGCTTATTAATGCTTAAAGGAAAGGTCAATGCATTAAACTCAGGGCTAAAAATCTTGAAACAGTCATTTAATCTGAATGAAAGAGAAACATATCTTTAATGTCTTTGGTTGACATTTGTGATGGGTGTAAAGTGAAAAAAAATACATTCAAAGTGATTGATATAACCAAGTAAAATTGTCACTACACTCATACCATTCTGTTGCTTTATCTCGACCAGAAGTGAACTAAAGTGTGCCTACCTTTATTTTTCATGTCTAGAAAATAATACTGTACCTAAATAATCATTTCAAATTTGAGACTGAGCACATAAGATATATAACAGAGAACATGTGGGAATATTTTATATTTCTAGATGTGTTAGTCATGTTTCTATTTTCTAACTGGTTCTGGTAAAATAAAAAAAAGATATGCACCCCAAATAGCTGTAATATAAAAAAAAGTTTTAGAGGAGAAATACACCTAAATATGATTATTGTTCAGAGTTAGGAGAAATTAAATAGTGCAGAGAATTATAGTCATGGGAAAAGCTGCTAGATTCACGTGAATATGACTGGTGCCTGAGAGAGTTACAACTGAGAATTGGTGTTGAAGTCCTTTGTAAAAATTTGTTTCTTCCTTTATTCTTTTCCTTATTTTGGTACTTACTTTCTTTACTTTCCTTCACACACTCATTCTTAGTGTTTAATGTGTGTCAGCAATAGTCTAGGCAATGCAATAAATAAAACATAGCCTGCATGTGTAAAAATCTTGGTGTACCCAAACACTCATTCCAATGTAACAAAAAGATTACTGCCATTTAGGAATAAATATGTATCAGCCACATCCATTACAGATTTGAGAGAAAAGAATGTGAAGGAGCATTGAGGTAGATTAGTGAAGAAACCAAGGCTGGGTGTGGGGATGAGGGTGCTGTGCACTGAGTTTACGCTTTTATTACCAGGGTTATCATGAAGTGTGGGAATCTGGTCCAGAATTAGCACATGAGAATGGCTTTTGAATCCACATGACAGGGAGAATGCAGTGAGCCTGCATTCTTACTTCGTTCATCACATAGCCCAGAAAAACTTTGGGAACACCACATCAGGAATAAATACAGAAAAGACACACAGTTTTGTCATGCTGAAGGGTAGTGGGGTTGGCAGAACCATTCAAGGCCTTAGCATGCAGCTCCTCGGTGAGAAAGGGACACAGGGGGAGGGAGGAGGGAAGTGCTGATGTTGAGCCACAGCATTAAGAGAGTAAGGGACTGTGTGGGAAAAATGACAGGAATCAGAAACATCTGCTCAGGACTTAACATTGGACTAAGTAAGCTTACCATTTTGTGCTGAGCTTCATTCATAGTAATCTGAGGCCACAGGTTGGACACACCTGAAAACAGTGTTTCCTCCCATGAAAAGTTTGCTGGTTTAATTAAGGGTAATAGAACTGGGGAAGGAAGTACTTTCCAGAAAGTCTAAGCATGAACAAACATTTAGAGTAAGAAAAAAATGTGACATGTGTCACAGTTATTTTCACATTGCTGGGACAAACGCCCCACCAGAAGCATCTTATAGGAGAAAAGGGTTTGTTCCAGGCTTTCAGAATCCAGGGGAAACACCCTCAATAGTGGAAAAAGCAGGCTTGCTTCCATAGATCCACAGAAAACAGAACTAACTAACTAACTAACACCAGCAAAGCACCAACAGCCAGAGTCCAAAAACTGGCTCTTTGTACACCTTGGGGCTAGACTAAAATATCCACATCCAGTGATATCTCTTGAAGCAGGCTGTTGAAGACTTAACTTGCAAGCTTAATCTTACTCAAAAATCCCTGAGGCTATGGGGGACAGACATTTATATTCAAACTGCCACATTCTACCTTTGGGACCCAGAGATGCATGACCATCTCACAATGCAAATTTCACTCAGACCAACTTCAAAGGTTCTCATAGTCTTTACCAACTTTACCATTGTTCAAAAGTTCCAAGTCTCAGAGAGCCTTCTGCCCAGAATTCAGCTTCCTGAGGGAAGGGAAACTTGCAAGAGGAAGCCAGCTCTCTGAGGAAGGCAGTGAGAACCATGGGCAACCCAATTCCACCAACAGGACCTGAGATGATGGCTGACACCCAGGAGATGAACCACTCCTAACTCATCATCGAGGGCCCAAATGAAACCTTTGAGGAAGTGGTGAGATGAGCAAGAGAACTACCTCCACAGCAGGTCATATGACCTATGAAAGGGTAATGGAGACAGACATCGAAGATAACCAACATAGTCCAAAGCAGAAATCCAGAGACTCTTAAGATTTCAACAGTAGACTTAACAATCACCCACCATGACCCAGGGAACTTTGCAGAAGAGGAGGTAGAAAGATTATAAGAGCCATGGTAAGAATATCCAGAGACATTGCCCCCCTTAACAACCACACACATGCACAAAACAAAACAAAACAAACAACCAAAAAAAAAATAACCCTAACTAATGCTTGTACAATTCATAATCCTATCATGCATGAACCGTTCCAGCATTCCCACTAAGGAGGGCCCTTAGTGGTTTGGGGAGTACCATCATAAGACTTGCTCATACAATGTAATTAATTATTGATAATAAATAAGTTAAAAAAAATTCCAAGTTTCCTCTGAGTTTTAAGACTTGCATTACTGTGATCCCTGTAATATCAAAACATAAGTTAACTATACTTCCAACACATGTTAGCACAGAGTAAACATTTCCATTGCAAAAAGGCATAATAAGGAGAGACAAAATAAATAACCAGTAAGTAAATATCAAACATCTGTAGTTCAAGTCCAACATGCATAAACAGTGACAAGTCTCTGAATTACAATTCTATCCCTCCAGCTGGACTGAACAGCCAGGGAGGGGCAGTGGGATTCTAGCCCAAACCCCAAATCCCTTATGCTATTGGGGACATACGTTTACATTCAAAACTACACAGTGTGTTTGGAAGAAACCACAAATGAAGATCTGTGATTAGAAGGTGTCATGGTTTGATCCAGGTGTCCTCCACAAACAAATGAATGTGTTCTGGGTAATTGATCCTCAGCTGATGGCAGTTTGGGTTTTACAACCTCGATGGAGCTGTGTTGTTGGGGGTGGGCTTATGGGGTTATAATCCAGCTTCCCATTGCCAGTATTTGGCACACCTTCCTGCTGCTGTTTCCAGTGCTGTGGCAGAGGTGATGTCCACCCCTCTGCTCATGCCATTGTTTTTCCCTGCCAGGATGGAGTCTCCCCTCGAGTCCATAAGCCAAATAAACCCATTCCTCCCCAGCCATTTTTGTTTGGGTTCTTTCTGCACAGCAACTAGAAAGCTGACCGCAACAGTTTTGGTACCAGGACGTGGGGTCATCTGTTGCTGCTAGAACCCTGATCTTGTGGCTTTGGTCTTCTGGAAGTGATCTACAGGAGGAAGGTGGAAGGATTTGAAATCTCGGCCTAAGAGATGCCTCACAGTGTTGTGAGTACAGTTTCATGGATCATTCTGGTCAGAGTTGAAAGACCTGAATGTAATGAGAACTATAGACTGTGAGGTTTGGCTTATGAGGGTGAGAAAGAACTTTGTCAGGACTGTGCCAGAAGCAGTTTGCATTAGAGGCTTGCTGCGTTCAGCCTGCCTGTGTCCTGGAAACCTGTTCAGGGTTGCTTGATGTAAAGATGGACTGGTGTGAGCAGATGGAGATTGCACAGAAAGAAAGATCTTTGGGTCGAAACTGCTGCCCATTCACCTGCAAGTGTTTGAGAGATGACAACCATTGAGATTGGGCCAGCTGGTTTGCATTGGAACAACAGGAAGAATGCAGACTTTTGAAGTAAGGGGCCTGAATGCTTTGATCCCCCCCTGGATTAACAAGTTGGTAGCCCACCTGGTTCTGTGGAATGGAAATTGGTTAGTAAGAGAAGGTCATTGGATTTGCAACACAGTTTTGTTTTTGAAAAATGGCCATCGGCATGTGAAGCAGGAGTGCAAGGTTGCCTGCATGGAGCCTGATGGAGCCATGAGGATGAACTGTGGGTTGCAATGGAGACCCAAAGAATTCCAGGACTATGGATGGGTGCCAAGGCTAGCTGCCAGCACCAGATTACATTTTCCCGGACTGTGAGTAGCTGAGCTGGAAGGGTGGAATTGAATCTCCAAGAGACTTGTGTTATTGGTTAGAATCATTGAACTTGGAGTTAGAGATTGATGGTGCCCTGTTTGTTTTAAATCTTATATTGGTCAATCTGTTTTTGTTTTGCCTAATGTTTTGCAGTGTGAATGTTCTGTGCCATTACGGGTTTATTTTTGGTATTATGGCTCAATTGAAAGCTGTGGGGACTTAAGAGTTGAGTTGAACACATTGTATTTACATCATGTGATTATTAGTTCATGGGGACCAGGGGCGGACTGTCATGGTTTGATCCAGGTCTAACCCCACAAACAAATGAATGTGTTATGGGTAATTGATCCTCAGCTGATGGCAGTTTGGATTTTACAACCTCGATGGAGCTGTGTTGTTGGCAGTGGGCTTATGGGGTTATAAGCCAGCTTCCCCTTGCCAGAGTTTGGCACACCTTCCTGCTGCTGTTTGCAGTGCTGTGGCAAAGGTGTTGTCCAGCCCTCTGCTCATGCCATCGTTTTCCCTGCCAGAATGGAGTCTCCCCTCGAGTCCATAAGCCAAATAAACCCATTCCTCCACAGCTGCTTTTGTTTGGGTTCTTTCTGTGCAGCAACTAGAAAGCTGACCACAACAGAAGGGAAACTAGGTTAGGGAATATAGGGAGTAAAGCTAAAGAGAAGTAACAGACAACTTCCTAGTTCTATATTCAGGAGCCAGAATATGTCCTGTGAGTGAAAGAAAGCCAGTGAAAGAATTTACACAAACAAGGTCACTTTGAAATAAGGAAAACAATTCATATTTTAAGAATGTTTTGATTCAAAACATGATGGTAACATTATTGCAGAATAGGGGTTAGAAGTCCCCAGCCTATATCTATTACATCTCCAGGTCTTGTCCATTTTAGCAAAGAAATGAAAAATGAGGGCAGAGGGAAATGTAAATTATGAGGTTTATTCTAGGGAGAATTGAAGTAGGAAGGAAAGACAAAAGAAATCCCCCTCCACCCTGGGAAAGGCAAAATAGACCTGGGAACTATCCCTCGGATCAGGAAAAATCTCTCTCTGGGGAAGAAAACTCTGGAGGAAAGAATCTCACTAGTGGCTCAGGTCCATTCACATGACTCAGACATCCATTTAGAACAAGAGTTATCAGTAGTCTCAGGTGTGTAAGGAAGGGGAACCTGATTGGTTGGTGGGCACCTAGGAGGCTGACTCAGGAACAAAATGAAGTTGTTGCTGTTGCTGAGGAAAAATTAGGGAACTGCTTCTTCATACAGTTGTCTTGGATGAGACTGGATCAGACTGGAATACTAGTACCACTGGTAGAAGGGAATCTGTTTCTTTGGGCCAATTCCTAGTTAATTACCTATTAGGGAGACCTGTCTTGTTTCTCCTACATATCAAAATGATTCATGAATGGAATATACAACTCTATCTGAGTCTGGGAAAATGTTTTTACACAGGATCTTATCTAGGATAACACCTCAAAGCACCTGGGAGAATGTTTTACGAATCTGAAGGATCCTATCTCTGATAAGCCCCTTTCGAAAAGAGCTCTGCAGGGAGCCCAAACTACATTTATATGGTCACCTATTGTCTCTTGATAGCCCCTAAGGTGGCCCAGGCGCAGGAAAACTTTATCTGCAGTCTTTAAAGAGCTTCCTGAGAACTTTTCCACAGAGACATGACTTAAGACCTGAGAGAAGTCTGTCCACTCCACTCCTTGCCTAAGCATGCTCGAGTCTGGTGTACATTCTGCCTCAATTTTTTTTACAATTCATATGCAAACATTGAATTTCATCCCTTACATATATCCTGTGATATATAAAGCTTTACCAAAATAAAGAACAGACTTTTATGTAAAGTGCTTAATTATAGAACTTCTAGGGACTGGGATGATGACTCAGTGGTTAAAAGTGCTTGCTTGCAAAGCCTGCCAGCTCAGAGTCAAATTCCAGGTCACCCATATAAGCTGGCTGTAAAAGGTGGAAAATGTCTGGTGTTCATTTGTAGGGGCAAGAGGCACAAACATACATACATACATACATACATTAATAAATAAGTAAATAAATTAAACATCTATAAAAGAGAAAATCTGGGTTTGGTGAAAAGTTTTTGTATAACACATTGCAAGTTTAATTGAGTGAAATATATCACAAGTTAAGTTTTAACAAAATTAAAGAAAAACTTAGCTGTAGATGGTATTTCTAGGGTAATGAAGCCCACAGGCATCAAACTAGAAAAAAAATCATAAAATCATATTACTGATAATTTTTTATACTGAAAATAATTTAAAAGTCAACATTTTAAAAAGAATTTTTACAAAGTAGGCAAAAATCTGAAAATACTTCATCAGAGAAGATATGTAGAGAGCAAATGTAAACATGATGAAAATATACTGATATTCATTCAGTAGTCATTAGGAAAACAGAAATAAAATATTCTTGGAAATTAATTAGAATGGCTGTTTTACTGTTGTTTTAAACAGAGTCACAATGATAACATACAGAGCAATTTTCATGATCACAATCACTAGTAGAAATACAAACTGTGATACCCTATTTAGATAATAGTTTGGCAGTTTTTTTTGTCATGTTAAGTATATATTTACTATTTGAGTCTGTCATTCTATTCCTAGGAATTTATCTGAGGTAGAAGTAAATGTGTGTTCAAGTAAAAACATGTACTCATACGATCACATAGATAACTGCCCAA
Source organism: Zapus hudsonius (assembly GCA_004024765.1). Lineage (NCBI taxonomy): Eukaryota > Metazoa > Chordata > Mammalia > Rodentia > Dipodidae > Zapus > Zapus hudsonius. The sequence goes on from PVHP010000485.1 coordinate 82,243, forward strand.
ATCATAAACATCCCCGATATGCCCTTTAACCACTGAATGTGACAACCAGTTAAGATACATGCGTGCAAAGGAATAGTACCCAAAAATAACAAATATAAAAACCAGGATGGATTGTCAAGTACATGCTGTTAAGGAAACAGCCAGATTCTACATAGTCCCCCTATACAATGTTCTAATGTTTTTATTTCAACTCTTCCTATGCTTTTAGGAATTTCAGAAAGGTTCTGAGTCATGTCTGGGTTGCTTTCTCCTACAGCATGCCAACCTGGTGCTTATCCTGAATTCATGGATTTAAGTTCGTGCCAATGATGTAGGCCCTCCAAATTTAGATGTACCTCACTTGCGACCCAGAGCAAATCTTTTTTTAGGATGATTTGTGTTGCAGTCAGCATTCTAGTTGCTGCACAGAAAGAACCCAAGCAAAAGTGGCTTGTGGAAGAATGGGTTTATTAGGCTTACAGACTCGAGGGGAGACTCCATCATGGCATGAGCAGAGGGGTGGACATCACCTCCGCCATAGCACTGCAAACAATGGCAGGAAGGTGTGCCAAACACTGGCGAGGGGAGTCTGGCTTATACCCCATAAGCCCATCCCCAACAACACAGCTCTAGCAAGGTTATAAAACCCAAACTGCCATCAGCTGAGGATCTATCAATCACAACACATTCATTTATTTGTGGGGGATGCCTGGATCAAAACATGATAGTCTGCCCCTGGCCCCCACAATCTAATAATCATACACGATGTAAATACAATGTGTTCAGCTCAACTCCTAAGTACCCACAGCTTTCAACTGAGCCATAACACCAAAAAATAAACCTGTAATGGCACAGAACATTCACAATGCAAAACATGAGGCACAGCAAAAACAGACTGAACTAATATAAGATTTAAAACAAGCAGGGCACCATCAATCTCTAACTCCAAGTTCAAAGATTCTAACCAATAACAAGTCTCTTGGAGATTCAATTCCGTCCCTCCAGCTCAGCTACTCACAGTCCGGGAAAACTTCATCCGGTGCTGGCAGCTCACCTTGGCAGCCATCCATAGTCCTGGCATTTTACTGTATCTCCATTGCAACCCAGAGTTCATCTTCATGGCTCCATCAGTCTCCATGCAGGCAATCTAGCACACCTGCTTCACATTGCTGGTGGCCATTTTACAAAAGCAAAACTGTGGTGCAAATGCAATGACCCTTTCTTCCTGCATTTGTTATACTTCACAAACCAGGTGGGTTGCCAACTTGTTAATCCAGGGGGGAACAAAGCATTTAGTCCCCTTACTTCAAAGAGTCTGCATTCTTCCTATTGTTCCAATGCACACCAGCTGGCCCAATCTCAATGGTTCTCATCTCTCAAACAATTGCAGGTGAATGGGCAGCAGTTTCGACCCAAAGATCTTTTTTTCTGTGCCATCTCCATTGGCTCACACCAGTCTATCTTTACATAAAACAACCCTGCAAAGGTTCCTAGGACACAGGCAGGCAAAATGCAGCAAGCCTCTCACGCAAACTGCTTCTGGAACAGTCCTGACAAAGTTCTTTCTCACCCTCCTAAGCCAAACCTCACCGTACATAGTTCTCATTACACTCAGGTCTTTTAGCTCTGACCAGAATGATCCATTAAGCTGTACTCACAACACTGTGAGGCATCTCTTAGGCCGAGAGTTCAAATCCTTCCACATTCCTCCTGTAGATCACTTCCAGAAGACCAAAGCCACACGATCAGGGTTCTAGCAGCTACAGATGACCCCACGTCCTGGTACCAAAACTGTTGCGGTCAGCTTTCTAGTTGCTGTGCAGAAAGAACCCAAACAAAAGTGGCTTGTGGAGGAATGGGTTTATTTGGCTTATGGACTCGAGGGGAGACTCCATCATGGCAGGGAAAATGACGGCATGAGCAGAGGGGTGGACATCACCTCCACCACAACACTGCAAACAATGGCAGAAAGGTGTGCCAAACACTGGCAAGGAGAAGCTGGTTTATAATCCACATCTGTCCGCACCCAACTACACAGCTCTAAAGAAGGTGTAAAACCCAAACTGCCATCAGCTGAGAATTGATCATTCAGATCACATTCATTTGTTTGTGCGGGACACCTGGATCAAACCATGACAATATGGAAGGATTTTTTAAAAATTATCTTTGAAAATGAATAAGATTTTTACTTAGATGACTTCATTCAATTGTATGTGGGTGTATTCAAAGGAAATATTTGAATTATCTTTTCTCTCTTAGTTCTTATAGTTTACCATGATTCTTTCACACTGTGCAGATCTTATCATACTGGGATCCCCAGTGTTACCTGGGTTAGACCAGATCCTGTGTCCTGAGAGCCCTAACATATGAGGCTCAGCCTCCTGTCTACAGTAATCCAATGAAAGGAGCCAAATTAATAGTGAAAGGCAGAAAAAGAAGATTGATTCAATGTGGCCACATTGGGAAGAGAGAAAAAGAGATATGACCATCCCCAAGTCCATATTTGAAGTCCTGACATGAGGTTGGTTTTAGAGTCAGGGTATGCGTAACTGAGCAGACCTGACTAGAGTCCAGGCCATCATTATCTGGACTTCATTATTTGACATGTCTCTAGTGCTGTTTGAAATCTCTTTCTGGAAAGACAAATTTCCCCTGTGAATGGCAACAGCTTTTCACCTTTTCTTTCTCACACCATGAGATTCTTGGGGATCCAGATTTTTGGGGTTCACTGTTCCAGTAGTCTGATAGCTGAAGAGAATGGGAATAACTGTCTCTTCAGAACATCTTTCTTTCTGCCTTGGTGGCTGCAGTAGCTCATTCTATCCTGGAGACTTCTGCTGCTCACTGCTGTGAACGTCTCTTTCCTGTAGTAGGTTGCTCTTTTATCTCTACTTTCATAAGCTCCCCCCTGCCCCCCACCCCTGCCGTTGTGCTTCTTAATGCACCACTCCTCTTTTCAAGTGGTCTTACCCTCCCTACAGCTTCAACTAGTGCACTGTTATTTACCCCTGCCATCAAACTCTAGGCCTGGCTCCAGGGGCGTCCTGGATGCCTTTTCTCAAATGAACCAGTCCACTTACACTTAACATGCTTAAATCAGAAATCATTATTTTCCCTTTAAATCTGTCATCTATAGATTTCCCATTTTTTTTATCTTCCTTATAGGAATTGTAAGCTTGGAAGCCACTTGAAAATCTCTCTTGTCCCTTAAATAACTATGGAATACACACACACACACACACACACACACACACACACACACACACACACACACACAGACACACACACCTGTGCAAATAATTAATTTAAAAACACTTAATATTGTCCCATTTTTAAGGAATGTCAGAAGGTCAAGTTTTCTTTGGAAATGTGTTTGCTATTGTAATTGACTTCTTTTACTCCTTACTGAGCTTGTTGTTTCATTCAGATGTAGTTGGTATACATAAATGCAGTTGCTACTCAGCTGGAAGATAGACTCTTCATTATTTCTCACTGTAGTTCTTCCTTACAGTATAATTCCTCTCTTCTAGGAGGGCAGCTCTTTGTCTTTTGGTTATGTACTTAATGCTGCTGATGTGTACATTATTGGTTATAAATCATCACTATTTGTGCTGTAAATGGTCATGTGTCTGCTCTCTAACTGATGGCTTCTGTTTGCTTCTTGGAGAAAAAGTATGTACTAAGCATATGGCTATAGGCCGATGAATCTCTTTTTATATCAGTTGTGTCTTCGCAGGTTAATGAAATCATGATGTGTATCATATAAAACATTGCACTTTTATCAGACATACATTTTGGATAATGCAAATTTTAATTATTTAGTTGTCAAATTTAAAATGAAAGCAGTTATAGATGTGCAAACACGAAGAAGCAGAAGTGATATGCAAACTTTATAATCCATCTCACTGAAAGAATAGGCTATAAGAGGAAAATGTGCATCTTATAGGATTTTATGTAGTCTTTACCTATGATCTTATGTTACTTTGAACTGAGAGAAAATCTATTCATTTCTCAGAATCTAGGGTACTCTACCAACGTGCCCTTATAAATCCATATACATCTTTATCTTCATTTGTATTATCTTTTATGCATTAGGGCGGCCTTGAGGGACCATTAATTGCTAGATATCTCTGCTACTGGAGGGTAATCTTGGAGCAATTACTATGTATTTATGGGAATGAGGCATTCATTTATTTATTGCCTTTCTCTTAACACTCCCATACCACTTGAGTCAGATGATAATGGTACACACATCGCCACTTATCATTGCTGGAGCCACTCCTGTCTCCATCCCTACCACCTACCTTAGTAGCAACACATCACCCTCAAACGCGTCTCATTTCTGCTCATTAAAGCTGTCATGGGGATTATTGTCAGGAACACACTGAAGTCATTCTTTCTCAATCAATTCCCCCCAATGGATATGTCATTTTCCTTGCTTTATGTTTTTAAAATGAAAATTGAGCAATGGCATTGGTTGTGGATCACACAAATTGTTTAAGTAGAGGCATTTGTTTTATTTTTTTCAATATTTATTATAGATATAATAACCGTTTCATTTGGGTATGTAGGTGAAACAAACTGTTCCAAACTGGCAAACAAATATTGTAGACAATTTTACTAAATCTAATCTGTTGGTATAGCATACATATTTCTCACCATTTTGTGGAGTGCTTTACTTTTTCATATGTCCTCAGCTATTATCTATCTATTATGTATATGTGTATGAAATATATGATCATATATATCACATATCTAATAATTTTGTGAATAAAAATATAGTAAATGAAAAGACATTAAAAGAAAAATATAAAGATTTGATGGCTTGAATTTATTATTGAATGCTCATTTCTAGATATTCTATGCATAATCACACATAAGAGAATTTGCATATCAAGCTTAAATAGTTACTCTGAATGTTCTGCAAAGGTTTGTCACTTACTTTAAAACCATGCTTTTGTTGCCAAAGAGATATAAATTTGTTAACTTGAAATGGTCAAGCTAAATTGATGTTAAGGAAGTCAGATAATATAAAAAATGATGTTTTATTTTGGATTTTTTTCATTTAGATTTTATTTTCTTACTTTATTTTTTCTATTTACTATGTATTATGGAGTAATGGGTTCTTTCCTAATTTTACATTTTAGAAGGAATTTAGTACATTTTATATTTCCCACTTTATGTAAATTCAAATTGTTATTTATTGAATGTTACTGAATTTAGGTAATTAAAGTATGAAATACTTTAGATTAAATACTCAGAATCACTGTAACATATGAAAAGACAAAGGAAATATTCATTTTTGACTGAGACAGACTTTAGTCTGAATATCAGTCATGTCATTTAAGCTTAGAGGACTAAACATATGTATTTTAAAAGACCTTTTTGAATATTAGTTTAAAATCTTTAAAATGTGACTAAGGATATATTCACAAGAGTTTTGTGATAATAAATGGTAATTTTAAAAATAAAATGCCCATTGTACATTACATAGCTAATAGCTACCACTGAATGTGACACTATGACTTTCATATAGTAAGTGCAGAAGACATGTTTGGTTTAATTCAAACAGCTTTCCTTTGCAGTGGTGAGAGAGGAGACCCGAGGTCTTCTAGTCAATGCTCCAAGGGATTATTTTGGTTCTGTTGTATGAATATGGTTGTAAAAGATAATTTACCTAAACATACACAAATCTTAAATGGCACAAGCAGAATTCTAGCCGTGGTCCTTCTGTTTGGTTATTTATGGCTGTGTACCAAATTGTCCCAAATCTAGTGACCGAACCAAAGATTTCATTCTCTCCTGTGGTTTTATGTGCTTTCCGAGGTGACCATAGCTGTAGCCATCTGATGGGGCAGGGAGGTGGGGTGGGGTTGTCATGAATGACATGGTTCATTCAGACTGATGTTCAGGGTGCTGTTCATGGAAGCACTTCCATTCTCCTATTCTTTGCATGGGTTCCCTTCACTCAGCATGGAAGCTGAGTTCCAGCAAGAGGTATTGTAAGACCACACATTCCAGTGTGCAAATACATAGAATGCCCATCTATTTCACACTTGGTAATGAGTACCTGTGGGAGAGGTCACTACAGGAAAACCCTTTATTGTCTGGATGCTCGTGCATGGAGACATTCTTTCCTGTCTTTCAAACTATCATGGCTGCCAGTCATCTTCCCTTGATCAATGCTTTGTTGGAAGGAAGGATTTTACGGTTCCTGATGCAGAATGTTTTAGTAAGCTATTATACTTTTTTACTTTCAAATATGATACAAAACTTCAACTTCAGCTAAGGGTTTTAAAAGAAATTTTTCTTCTATGAAAGAAAAGTTAACACTCCCAAGGATCTAAATTATTTTCATGAAATTTTTCATGCCACTCTGTATTGGATTTACATATATTTAATTTATTACTGAATAGAATATGAAGAAATATTGTTAGATTTTATGACTTATTATTATTGACATATAATCTAATACAAAACACTAATTTTTTTAAAATCAATATTTTATTGTCCAAAATTAGATACAGTGTATTAATAAATATTATGCTGGTGTCCCCAATTTCCTCCTTCCTGTCCCCAATCCACTGGGTATCCTCCTCGGTGGGCACACTGAATTGTTCCATGGGGTAGGAGGTTATGGAAAGCACAACAGACAGCCAGGTTTTCCCCGACTTGTGTGTTGAAAACAACTAATTTCTTAAAGCCTATAACTAATTTTGCATTTTTAAAAAGTAACTTCTTTTCAGAGGAATGACCTTGAGTCCAAGACTTTGTAAAAGCAGAAATTTTTCTTAATTATAATCCTTTCAATGTTACATCAACTATGATAATTTGTTTGTAATGTTTTCATGATGATGGCCCCATATAGGATTTTTTGTTGATATGTGTTATTCCAGATCAAGCATCCTATATTTATGTATGAAAACTATTTCTAAGGCAGTCCTTTTTCTTCAATGAATCAAAATATTGAAATAATTTCTTCTATTAATATTGGCCTTTAGAAACACAACTAGTCCTTTACTCTTGATTCATTATTTCAAGATAACTTAGCAACATTTACAGGTAGTGCCATTTCAAAGTTGTTTGGTTACCAATGCAGATTCATAGAACGTCATAGTCTGGGGTCAAGACTCTGTATGTTTCCATCAGAAGACAGTATCTGAGCAAGTTGTTCTCATAATGGCTGTGTTGTTTTATTAAGCTTTACAAAACAGGTAGATATATAAAATAATTCGTGAAGGGAAAAAAGAAGCTTACTTTTGGTGACAACACCTTCCAGACGAATGATGTTGGGGTGATCAAACTGACCCATGATGCTAGCTTCTCTGAGAAAATCTCTTCTTTGCCTGTCCATGTGGCCACCTTTCAACGTTTTAATGGCAACTGGGATCTCTCTCTTCCCCGGTGTCTTCAAGCGTCCGCTACAGACTTCTCCAAATTCACCTTAATTTAAAAATTAACAAAAATCATTTAAAAATCAAACAGAAAACCCAAAATGTTATAGTGCCATCATCTTCAAGACAATCCACAACATGGCTCCCAAGTGTGTAATTTTTTTCCCCTGAAGACTCTTAAAAGTTAAGTCTGTACAGACAATATGCCTGATTGACAGCATTTATAATGAATATAGTATGCATTTCCATGAGTTATACCAAGGTGATTAGCATGGAGAGATATCCCCAGGATACTAATGTAATTTTAGAAAAAAGCAATCATTACATAACAAACATTTCCTATTCTTGTTGTCAATTCTGATCCAGGAGCCAAATGCTTGCCCTGTTCAGGGAATCCAATGAGCATGTGTGGTTTATTTGATTGGCCAGGCCATACACCAGGGCTTTGCTGTTTGTGAGAAAGCAGTAATTTCAATTAATGTATGAACATATTGATAAAAAACACAGAGCTCAACAACAGTAAGGGATTATATGGATACATTATAAGTCACATTGATGAAAATATAAATACCATAAGTGAGTTCTGCTTCAGCTCAAGCTCCACTAGTTAGATTAAATATATATCTACCAAGTCTCTACTATACACACACATGAGCACATACACACATATGTGTGCTTGTGTGTGTGTGTGTGTGTGTGTGTGTGTGTGTTGCTAGGGTGCTATGAATTTTAAAGAAGCACAAAATATTTTCCTGGTGTCCTGAGCTCATAGTCTAGTAGGAAAATTCAGATGAACATATATGAAATACTTGGGCCTTAAGAGTCCAGATACAGGGCTAGAGAAATTGCTCAGTGGTTAATGCACTTGCCTGAAATGCCCTAACATCCTGGGTTCAATTCTCTAGTACCCACGTAAAAGCCAGATGCACAAAGTGGTGCATGCATCTGGAGTTCATTTGCAGTGGCTAGAGGCCCTGGTATATCCTCTCTCTCTCTCTCTCTCTCTCTCTCTCTCTGTTTCAAGTTATATATATATATATATGTATATATATATATATATATATATATTTTAAAGAGCCCAAGTATAACAAGTGTATTTGTTTTGAACCACAGGGGCTGGAGGAGTCCTAAAGGAGATAGATATTATGCTAGATCATGAATGATGAGGAGGAGCTGGCAAGTCAGGTGAAGTAGCCACAATCAAGACAGGATTTCAATAAGGATGTTAGAGAAATGGAGACAAAGGTTCAAAGGTCATGGACAGTAAATGAATGGTGAATAGACAATAAATGTGGACACCAGGGAGCTTCAGGGGGACTTGAAGGGCCACCATGGGGGAGGTCATGGGCTTCTTTAGTGGAACACAGGGCCCTCAAAAAATTTGGAGGTTCCATGCTCTTGAATTTTCCAAGATAAATAATCTACGTTTACTTAAGATAATGATGATTGATCTCCCCAGTAGACTCATTTGTAAGGTGAGGATACCAAAACTTTTTATTGTTGCATAGTGTCTCCTTCCCACATGAACATAAGGAAGATCCAAAGTGAGAATATATGTGAAAGTGTTCATAAAGTGAAAACTGGTGGGGCTGGGGCAGCAGCTCAATTGGTAGGATGCAGGAAGCCCTAGATTTGATGCCCAGCACCACATAAACTGGATGTGGTGACACATGCCTATAATCCTAGGATTCAGCAGGTAGAGCAGAAGGATCATAAGTTCAAGGTCATTCTTGGTACATAGCTAGTTCAAGGCCAGACTGAGATATATTTGACCCTGTCTCAAAGAAAACAACAATCACCAAACCAACACACAGACACACACAACTATAAAGTGTTATCATAAGGTACTTTAAGTTGCTTAAGCCTTAGAATGGAAAGATAAAAATTTAAATGCCTCCAGTTTGTTAGCAGTTCTAGCTAACTGCTGGATATAAGTTTAAGATGTTTAAGGATAAAATAAAATTTTTTTTACAGTTCCAAAGACTTCAGTTATCCACATGTTATACTAATTCATCATGCTCAATGAAATGCTAACTGTACATGAATAATAACTACCTTTTATTAAGTTTAAGGTAAAGAGGAAGCAAATGAGACAAAACTTGCTTTTTAAAAATTATCTGTACAGATGGCCATTAAAAATTGAAATCTTTCTAATTAGAGAGTTTGTTTTAAAAAATTTTTAAAGTATAAAAAATATCAAGGCACACGAACACTGGCTAGATTGTTGCCTCTTGAAAATTCATTGCAAAGGATACTATAATACTGGGATTTGACAAACCTATCAATTTCACAGCAAGGAGAAGAATAATTTTTAACTTTGTGTTCTCCATCTCTCAGCATACATATTTCACAGAATTAAACCTGTGATTTTTAATTTTTTTGTAATAATACTTTTGCTTTAAAAAGATATTTATCTTGTACTTTAACAATTGATAAAAATTGCAATATTTTTTCTCTTGAGCCTCTGGGTCCATGAGGGGGGGAACTTTTGTTTATATGTCTAAATTAATATTAAATATAAATAAAGCCTATTATGATATTTGTAATTTATCCTCCAGTCATTCTAATGAATATCTGAAAAATACATATTATTTGCTTCTCTTTTTGTTTTACTATGCATGAAAAAAAATCTGCCAGTATTTATAAAGACTCAGAAATAGAAATAGACTACTTGACCTGAGTCCATAACCCACATGATTTTTTATTCATATTTCATAAGACTTCAAGTAAACTTTTGACTATAATGAAATACATAAGAACTCTGTTGGTACTTTATCAAGACAGACACAGTGGTGATTTTCTTTGGTTTTCTGTTGTCTAAAAACTCATGCATCTTATTAACACCAGGCAGGTGTTTGCTTCATGTCAAGCTTTGCACGATCAAGCTGTTATCACACTTATTTCATTGGCACTAAATATGGTTGACTCAATTAAAGATCTGAGGCTCCAAGGGCATTCTTTAGGAAGGTCCAAAAAGCTCCCTCATAGAGTGTATTCAGAATCCTTATGCACAGTCGGTCTGGATATATCACAAATGTAAGAAAAAAACATTTCAAATTAAGAGTAGAAATTCAGACATTTTGAAAGATTGATGCATATGTGTTCTCCCTTGTAATCACAGTAGAGGTCCTGTATATAACTGAATCCTAAATAAGGGAATAAGGGAATCATTCCTCAATAAGATTGACTTCATTCATACACATATACATCATATACATACATATACATGTACATAGCAATTCATCTATAATTAACTATAGGCATATGTTATTAACTACTACTTCTTAATAATTGAAAACATTATTATAATATCCATATATACATAGTTCTCTTTTGCCAAGCCTATGAACTTAATATATACTAAATTGCCACAGCAAAACTTTGAGGTTAGTATTATTCCTTTATAGATGGAGAAACTAAAACACGTAAACTGAGTAACTTATCCACAGTGACACACTACCTGACCCAAGAGTTCATTCTTATAAATACTGGTTTCTTCTGTGTGAGCTACTCATCATTGTTTACATCTCCTTGGGTTCACATACTAAATTCCCCATCGTGGATGATGGCTTCAAACTCTTATTCAATGTTTAAAGACATGAACTCACACAGACAGGTATATAGAAAGATAAAACTATATCATATGAAATCTTCACTATTAAATGGAAATGGAGGCCAAGCCTAACTGTGTCGTATATTAGGTGATCTGGAAAAACCCCAACAGTCCACTTTCAGGAGAGCAAAGTAAATTATATCTAGGATAATTGATCTTCTGTCATGGAAAGTTCATTCACTAGCTAACAATCCCATCTATTTCCCTGGTGATAGTAAAACCTTTCTTGACAAGCAATTTTGTTGTGTAATATACAAGGTCATATGAAAAATATCAATTAGTATTGGATTTTCACATCAATCCTAGAATTGAACCAAAACTGTGGAGAGAAGCGTAGGGCCCTGGAGTGTGATAATCACTTTGAGGGTTTCTTACACTTTACTCCCTGTAATTTTAAATATTTGTTCCCCTTCACTTCCAACCCTTTGATAAACAAAGAAGCAAAAAACCGTGACTTTGGGGTGTTATGGAAGTTCCTCCCCTCACTTGTGCTTCCGCCAAATGGAATGAATTGCACCCAAAGTTGTTCTGGTCCTTCTGTCTGCTCCTCCTCAGTTTTCCTTAAAGACTGGCCTTTGATATTTCTCCTTCAGAGCACTTTCTCTAACCAACTTTCATCTCATTTGCCTTCCTTCCCCTAACCACTCCATTTAAATGTAAAAGAAAAAAAATACCAGCATCTACCATTTGGAAGCTGGCCTGGCTCTCACAGACAACTTCCTTCTTCTGTCAGACATAATAATAACCTCAGACAAGGTTATTCTGAGACCATGATGAGACAGGGAAAGGCCACTTCTTGGTTCTGTCCAAGTCCAGAAATGGGCAAAGCCACTGTGTCATCTCCAAATACCACACATCCCAGTGTTTTGTCTAAAACAAGTGCTAATCTTTCTAAAACTCATTCTGGCTCTATTCTAATCCTAGCCTACCCTCTCCATATGTGTTCTCTGTGTGGCTGAAGCTTATTAAGATTATTGTGTGTGGCTTTAATAGCTGGGGGAGCCCGGGAGGGACTCAAATAACTTCCATTGCAAGTTCCCCTCTCCCATCTGCTCCTGCAGATAAGGTTCTCTAGCCAAACTACCTGTTTATCAACTACTCCAGGTACAATTCTCCCTAATTTCTAAGTACCAGGCTTCAGTTCCATGTCAGCCTGGAGAATGATTAAACCAAGCCAATGACCCTCCTGAGGGAATGAGTGGTATTTCACTGTCTTGGTACTGTAAAGCTAACATCACAGGCCAGCTATTTCTTTTGTTCCCAAGTATAACTTCTTTGTCCCCTGCACAGTATGTGGTGTCCTTCTTCCATGAACTGTGAGTATATATTATTGATAAATATTGTGTCTTCTCATCTTTCTAATGTAAAGTGTGGTTCACTTGACCATCCACATAACACTGGGATGGGGTCCTTCCCTGGCCAACAAAATGAATGAGAGGTAATGAAAACTCTGAGAGGAGGATTTTGCTGGCAAGGTGGTGGATGAAGAAGTCACTGGTTCTTATTTCCCTACAAGGACAGTTCTTCACAATCTGTGCAAATGTGCCCTTGTAAGGGCTATGAATTCAGGTAGAATTTGTAAAACTCCACTGGGACCTGAGACATAGGATGGTCATTTTGAGAAGACAGATTCAAACCACTGTGGCAGATACACTGACTGTAGTTCTAGTTTAAGATTTGCAACTCATTTGCCAAATGGCCTAGCTACAGACATATTTGGCCTTGAGCTTGCAATTGAAACCACCATGCAAAAGTGCTGAGGTCTCATGAACACATACCTTGAAGACAGGTCTGCCTGCCTGCTGACATTGATCATGAGAATGGACTTGTAAACTGTCCTGCAACTTTACTCTATGCCCTCAGCTGAGACTGAGCTTAGTAATTCTAGCACAGTACCCCAGGAGGACACTTAGCTATTATTGCCAATAGGGCAGCCTTGCTTATTCTGTCTCATAGCATATCCTCAAGAGGTCTGGGTATGTGCCTGCCCTTTTTTTTGCAACAACTCTAGAGTTATCTTGCTGTTCAGATGGAGTTGTCCTAAGATAGGTTTTCTGGCTCCCTTCTTCCCCACTTCAAATGCCAAAGAGGCCCTGAAGCTCAGTTCCAGATCCTATCTGCAGCTTGCACACTGTATTATATCAGGCTTTCCCTCAGTGGACCCATAACAGACCCCCAAACAGCTATGAGCCTCAACATCAGTATTTTCTCACTGTGGTCCTGGAGCAGCCTTTAAAAGTCTGGAAGGTGTGCCTGTCTGAGTCACTCTGCAGTTTTCTCAACTATTGTCTCAAGGCATATTCTCACAGCCAGCCCATGACTACAGAGAACATTTATGAAGCAGTACCCCCAAAGGAGAATGTGCTAATTTCAGTCCCAATGTGGACCTTAAATGACCCTCCAGATGGGCTTCAGCCATGCTCACCTGTAGTCAAAGAGTGACCTGCCCACCAAGGTAAAGACAGCGAGACAGTGTATTGATCCATTTCCATTGATACAGGCCTGAAGATTTCTGCCTTGGCCACAGGCCCTAAAATAACCTTATGTCTTAGATCACAAGTTCAGCCATAGGCCAGCACAATCTGGTCAATGATCTTATGTGAAGTCTCCTAGAGTTTGGAGGAAGCCACTCCATCAGCACAACTGTGATTCTCAAAGTGGACCTTCATCCTTCAAGCTCCAGCCTTCACAGATCAAGAACTTGGAGATAGTCCACCTAGGGAGCAGAAAGACCCAGGCAAGGTACCTATACCTTGTCTACCTGTCTACCAGCTGAAGCCTCTACCTCAGACCACAGGAGGTATGAAGTCAGATTCCCCTCCATTCAGCTGGGATCCTGGATCAATACCATCAGTGTGAATAGAACAGAGGTTTTATAGGAGACTGTAAGTTGACAAAACCATTCTATAATGATTTAAAGAAGAGTAAACACCTGTAAATGCACACATACAATTTGGCTACCAGCAGCCTTCTGAACAAAAACCCTATAAGCCTGAGTGGAGGGGCATAAAAAAGTGCTAGAAAAATTGTCATTCAAGCATATTATACTTGACAAAGTTGTTCATCAGAAATAAAAAACAAGGCAGGCCTGATAGCTCATGCTTGTACTCCCAGCATCTGAATGCCAGGAGGAGGATGGAAGTCTGAAGATCCTTGTTCTATATACCAAGTGTCAGGCTAGCCAGGGTCCACAGTGACATGTCTCAAAAAATCAAAAAATAAAGACAAACAAACAAACATACCTATGGACATTCTGAGGCAAAGAAAAATTGAGGGGGTTTATCATTACAAGACAGGCCCTCTTTGAATACTGAAGTGAGTTCTTTGTGTTGAAAGAAATGGATGATCAGTAATATGAAAATGTAATAAAGTTTAAAAGAATATAAAGTATAAAGGTCAAATTAAGAATACTTTAATGCTGAAGAGGTGGAATGTAAATCACTCAATGTTAAAAGAAAACTTAATCCTCATATAAAAGGTTAATTCTATGTGTTAAAATCACAGCTATACCCAATTGGTTAAATCGTCTCCAACAGGCATAGAGGAGAAGTTTAACATCAAACAGAAAATGTCTGAAGGAAAGTTATTAATGTAGAACATTTGTATATGATTGAAGTTAAGATAATTTTAGCTTACATTAGGTTATTGTAACATGTATTCTATTATGCTTTATGTCTCATGATAAAAACTGAGTGTAAACCATATATATATATATATATATATATATATATATATATATATATATATATATATATCCATACTTAATTGTAGCATCTAAAGCATATATCAATATACCCAAAGGGGGAGATAGAGTGTGTAGTTTATTAAACTTTCCACTCACAGCCCCTTTTTACCTGAGACATTTTATTTTGGGTATATAGATTTATAAATTGTCTACAAATCAAATATTTACTGATAAATGAAAAGAAAGTTATTCTGAAATTATTCATATATATGCATAAATATGATTTACCACTAAGGACAGAATGATGTACTAATAAAAATATGCATATCTACTTTAAACAATGAATTTTTCATATAGACAGAAAAATAGAAAGTGAACTTGAGCTACACTTTTTTTTTTAGTTTTTTCTCAATGATATTCAAACGTACCCTAATAACAAAACAACAAACCCATAATGACACAGAACATTTACATTGCAAAAGATAGTATTGGGCATGGAAAAGACAGATTTAACCAAAACTTTTGACCAGTGTAACTTCAGAGACGTGCAGAAGAATGTAAATGGACCCTCATCTTGTTTCTGTTAAAAGAAATCAGTCTCAAGACAGCATCAAAATAAGTAAAAACACAGAGGCAAATTTAATCAAGAAAGTGAAAGATCTATACACTGAAGCTATGAATAATTCATAAAAGAAATAACAGATGAAAAGAATAAATGGAAAAGCGTCACTTAATCATGGATTACAAGAATTAGTATTGTTAAAATGTCTACTGTACTCTCATGTCCTTGAACCTGTTAGATCTTGTCTGAAACAAGGGCACTGCAGAGGTACATGTGCTTATCTGTTCATTGCAACACTAGTCAGTAGTCAGGAGAGATAGACAGATGATAGACAGATGATAGATGGATAGATGATAGATAGATGATACATAGATAGATGATAGGTAGATAATAGATGATAGATGGATAGATAGATAGATAGCAAACTAAGTGCTCATCACTGAGAAAATTAGAGATAAAATATGAAGTTTTCAGACTGTAAGTGGAAACAATACTGATAACATTAGCCTGTGATATATCATGTGAGCGTTCAACCATCCAGAACAACCACTATAAAATTATACAAAAAGGTACACACTTATACACTGACAAATTTATATTTTTTTCCAAATTACTGTTTGATTCTAATACAAACAATGCCTAATTTCTGCCTTGTTAATTTCTCGAGCATGCTACCAAAATATCTGTATGTTTGGCTTAAATCAGAAGGCATGTCATAGTTTACTCACAGTGTATACATTGCTATATGGCATACAAGAGAGTTTTCTCCTGGATAGTATTTAAGAAGATTGCCTTATGTTTTACACCTGCCTTTATGATACTCAGATTTTGAAAACATGCATGAAATTATTATGCATGGAAGAGACCACATGCACAGCATGGTCTCACTTGTTTGTGGAATCTGAGAAAAAGCTAACTGTTTAGAAGTAATGGATCTATTGGTGGTTATCAGCACTTGTGGAGGTGGGTAAACGGGGAGAGAAAGACGGTGCTGGTCAAAGGAAACGAAGGAGGCATCCATGTTAGTGATCTAATGTACTACAAGGAGGTCGTAATAAGTAAAGCACTGTCTGCTTTAACACTGCTAAATAATTGTCTTTAAGTATTTTACTTCCAAAGACTTCATGTTCCAAAAGTTAGCTCTGGGGCTATGGATAAAGTGCTTGCTGCAGAGTTTGCCTTCATCCACATAAAAGCTGGGGAGGGGGCAATGGCCAGCCTGTCATCCCAGCACTTGGGAGACGGAGACTGGGGATCCCGGGGCAAGCTGGCTAGCCAGTCTAGCTAAATTGGAAAGTTCTGGGTTCACAAGAGAGCCTCTTCCTCACCATTCTTATCATGAGATTCTGAGAAACTTTCCTGCCTCCACCTCCCTTCTCACAGTAGGTACAATGGGTTTACAGAAGTCCACCACAACTTCCAGCTTATACGTGAAGTCTGATGACCCAAACTCAGGAACTCAGAGTTGCAGGCCAAGTATTTTATCCACTAAGCCATCTCCCCAGCACTAGCTATTGGAAATAAAAATAAACCAAATCAGCCGTAAGGATACCAGTATTTCATTTTTGACAGCTGAAGGAGTAGAGTTGGGCTGTGACTCTCATAATAGCATGACTAATAATGGGACATTCCTTATGACCTCCAGACACTAGTAACCTTATGCCAGTACCCAAGTTCCAATAAAATTCTCTCGCCTTTTAAAAGTTCATAAGCCAAATTTTCACAGTCCACAATTTTCTCTGCTTTAGCATTTTTCAAGTTCTCACCAGAATAGCTAAAGCTCTGCTTACAGGACCGTCGTAAGGCTTCTTCAGTCCAAAGTAGCAAGCTCTTCAACATTTCTTTAGCACACAATTCCAAAATACCAAAATCCACATGGTCAGATTCATTGCAACATTGATTCCAGTCAGCACCTTGTTGCTGGGATAAATATCCAATACTACAAACACCCACATACTATTTCTGGAGAGTTGCAGATTGATGTGTAAAATGTGAAAGCTATTTGAATGAGAAAATTTTTATGCAACTAGTGAGTCTTTTCAAATTATATGCATACCACAGAGAACTTGTTAAATATCCCATGGCAACTGCTCATACTTCTAGCTTCACTACGTTTAGGTCAGGCAGCCGGTTTCTCTAAGACACAACAGTGAGGTTTTATTTCCTTGCTGAACAATGGGAAAGGGTTGCTTCAGTGATAAGTTTAAATAATAGCATCATTTCCCTCACACCATATTGCAAACATAAATTAGCCCCTTTCTCTTTTGGAGCAAGTTTTAATTTTTTTCTGAACTAGCTTCCAAATATAGCACTTTCTGCCATAAGATTAAAATTTTCTCTATCTCTAAATAATAAAGTGTGTATTACTTACTCTTCTATTGCTTTTATACATAATATCTCAGCCTTTCACGCTCAGAACCATTCTATCCAGTGTATCTGCCTCTGCCAGATGGTCTTTCAAATCAACTGGTTTTTTTTTGCCTCAAGGTATATTGAAAGAGATCCTATTTTCACTGAAAAATATTTGCATTTCAAAACTGGCTCTGCTTGATGCTCTATCAAAATTGATTTTCCATTCTGCTATCAGACGAAACACGTTAAAAATCAGATCTAATAAAAAAAATCTGTGACCCAGAAACATTACTCAATTTCTTTGTGTCTGTTTCCTTTGTCTATAAAGTCTAAGTAAGTGTTTTGCAGTAAAGATACATAAAACATGTAGCGGGCTGCTATCAGCTTGCATTGTTGGCATTATCACTTGCCTCTGTTTTCCAGCCTCAACTCCTGCAGCTGAAACTTAGGAGGAAGTCAACCATCCACGTCTGAAGAACTAGATGAGGTGTTACCTCTGTCCTCAGGCATATTCTTTTCAGTAGACACACTCTTGTAGGTTAAGGTCTCTCACCACCACTAACTAGCCACTGCCTTTATGCTGACTGATGCCTTTTCTGTACTTACAACTCAGATTTCTCTTTTGACCTCTTGTGTAATAAAAACTTCCATTCTTCAGGGACCACCTCAAGCATTTTCTAGACCAGTCTTCTCACATTGCCAAAACAAAACGTCACTAACTGGCTGGCTTAATGAATAGGAATGTATTTTCTCTCTGTTTTGAAGGATGGGAGGCCTTGTTCAGCACTCTGGCTGCTTGACTTGCAAGCAAACTGTTTCTCATTATATCCACACGTTGTCTTTTCTTGATGTATGTGTTTTGAGAAAGGCTGTCTTTTTCCTCTTCTTAAAAGAGCCCTAGTCCTATGGGATTAGGACCTCATTCATGGCTTCACTGAACCTTATTAACACATAAAAATCTACCTCCAAATAGTCACATTAGAGGTTAGCACTTCAACATGTGAATGTGGCCTGGGTACAATTCAATTCACAGATGTCCCCAAACTTCTCTTGCTTTGTCCCTGAATGTATTTAGCAGTGTGGCTGCTGGAATCAGGTCCCCTCTCCTTAGATGCCACATTTTTATGTGTGTGTGTGTGTGTGTGTGTGTGTGTGTGTGTGTGTGTTCATAGACATGATATGGGCTTGCACATGTGGAGGTCAGAGTACACATTTATTTAGGCTAAGCATTTATTGGGAGGTTCCAGGACATTCTCCTGTCTCTGCATCCTTTCTTGCCATAGATATTCTGGGATTATAGATGCTCTCACTACAGCATCAGACTACATGGATTTTGGGGATCCAAACTCAGAAATATTTGCTCTCAAGAGGTTTATCCACTGAACCATCTCCTTAGCCCAGGTGTCCACAGCTTAATCCACCACAAAACCTGTGTGTTATCTCACTGCCTAACAAGGACTTTAAATGTACATTAGGGGGCTGGGGAGATGGCTCAGCAGTTAAGGCACTTGCCTCCAGTGCCTAAGGCCCCAGGTTCAATTCCCTAGTATCCACATAAGCCAGACCCACAAGGTGGTGGCCCTGGTTCTCTCTCTCTCTCTATCTCTCTCCCTCTGTCTCTCTCTCTCTGCTTGAACATGAATAAAATATTTTTTAAAAAGAAATTTTAAAAAATAATAAATAAATAAATGTACATTAAATTAGTAATCCAGAGACATGCTGATTATGCTAGGTGACCAAGAAGATGGACTTAATGTAAACATAAAGGTTATGGGAGAGGCACTGGAATAACAGGAAATATGACAGCACTGGAGGTAAGAGAGGGCTTTTAAGAAGTTACCCTGTGGCTTTTTCCAGTTCAGAAGGAGTCACCCAGAGAGCGCTGTCAACATCTGGAAGCCAGGGCAGACAAGACCACAGATTCTTCCCACAGCTGGAATCAGCTCTGCCATCACCCTGAACTCAGCCAAGTAGAGCTTATTTGGGATTTCTCACTTTAATAACTGTGGCATAATGGATTTGAGGATATTTATAAAACCCATTAATTTTTGGTAATACACGGATAGCACTCAGTTTATGACTTGGCACAGGATGAATTCTAAAATTGTTTCCTTTTGAGGTTGGATATTATTCATTCTTTTAGGCTCAATTTCTCAATATTCTCTAGTGCTCTCTTCTCTTCATCGTAGCACTTCTCTCATTGAGTACAATTTTCCGTTCATCTACTTCTCCCACTGTATTGGGAAAGTTTTGAGGGCAAGTCTTTGCTTTTTTAAAAAAATATTTTATTTATTCATTTTCAAGTAGAGATACAGATAGATAGATAGATAGATAGATAGATAGGATAGAGAGAGAGGGGAGGAGAGAGAGAGCACATCAGGGCCACCACCTTGTGGGTCTAGCATATGTGGGTACTGGGGAATTGAACTGGGGGCCTTAGGCACTGGAGGCAAGTGCCTTAACCGCTGAGCCATCTCTCCAGCCCTAAGGGCAAGTCTTGTACATTTGTTTTCAGCCCCTGTTGTCTGTCAAAGGAAACACAATAGGTAAATGAAATTATTGAAAGCTTGATTGAATAGATGAACTCATGATGGTCACTTGTGCAGGTACTTAACTCTGGTGAGCAAGGACACACACATCGTCTGAAGAGTTATTTGAGAAAGCAACTAGAAAAGACTCTCATTTCTCCCAGCATCAGAAATCCTGCCCTAATTCAAAGAAAATTTGAGGAAATTTAGGCAACAAAAATAAGAGGTATGTACTGCAGGGCTTGCATTAGACAACCACGAGAAAGAGGCAACAGGTTAATGGCCTATATGTTATAGTGGTCAAAATACTTTAAGAAATGGAAGGAGTTTATTTTTTATTTTTATTCTTTTTACAAAAATACATATATAATAATTTTGACTTAAAAAGCCAAATGAATGCCTTGGATTACTATTTACATGATATTATATGACTGAAGCAACAATAGAATCTTTGCACAGCTTCAATATACTAAATGTTTTGAGTAAAACTATGTTATTAGATCATTTTATCTTAAGCTATAGAGAATATTCATAGATAATCACTAAAACCTCTGTAAATTAAGCCATGACTCAAAATCGTAGACACTTTAATGTGATTTTATTTATTCCCCAGAGATAGTACCAGGCAGATGTTCTAATGGAATAATAAACACGATAAAATTTGTTTTCATGGTAAAGCTCCTTTTCAATAATATAAACTTTATTACTTTAGTTAAAATTGTATTCAGTCCATTTGTCTCTCAGGGATATTCATCATAGTGTAAAATATATGCTTCATTGTTTACCAAAACAATGTCACTGAAATCTAGGTTTTAGTATCTGCTAGGTTTGTCCCAGCACCCTTTTCTCTGTGATGGGGAGTCTCTGTGGTTGGAAAACTGATGCCACAGTTGCTAATATGCTTTATTTTACCCCCTGGGTTCCAACCCATCCCAGGTTGGAACACTTTTCTTTCTCCCTTGCTGTGTTCCAGGCCCATTGCTTTCCCTCAGCCACTCACTTTGAAATTCACTTATATTTGTTGTTCTGATTTTTCATTTAGGAGGAGGGGATGATGAACACTGAACATCTCTACTCCTTAATAATGCTTTAAATTTGGTTTTTTGAAAGTTTTTGATTGGTTATTTTTTAGTTTAATTTTATCTTATTTAGAAATAAATTTCAAAAGAACACTAATATTTGAAGTTTGTTGAAAGCTACTTTATGACATAGGATATATTGATTTTCACACATGCCTTTTGTTTCCTTGAGGATAACATAATTATGAAAATTTGGGCTAATAATCATTTTACAGATTAATCAGATGCAATTTGATAACTGTTTATTCATGAGCTCTAGCCTTATAGATTTTCCTAGTTACTAAAGAAAGCATTACAAAGATCTGCTTTTGGAAGGCTTGTCAATTTCTAATTGTAATACCATAGTAAATTTTTGCTATATATATATATATATATATATATATATATATATATATATATATATATATATATATAATTTATTTGCAAGCAGAGAGAGAGGGAGAGAAGAGACAGAGAAAGAGAATGGGTACACCAGGACCTCCAGCCATGGTAAACAAACTCCACATGCATGTGCCTCATTGTGCATCTGGCTTTACTTGCATACTGAGGAGTCAAACCCTGTTAATTAGGCAAGTGCCTTAACTGCTAAGCCATTTCCAGCTGTGCTTTACATTTTTCGGTTTCTATTCTTAAACATCTGATAGGTACACAAAGCTACTTCCAGGCCTTAATACTAAATGCTACTTTGGAAATTATTAAAATATCTTTCACAATGTATAGATAACATCTTAAGCTTAACCATAGCCTATTTAAAACTAGGAAAGATTGATGATTCCTAATATATTCTTATGCATTGCCTACTTTTATATGGAAATAATGAGAGGTGATTAGGTTTTGGGCATTATTTCGTGTGCTTTATATAAATTAATTCATTTAACAAAGCATATTACTGAAATAATTATGAAAATAAATAAATACCAGGAGCATCAAACTTACTTAAATGAGCCACTGATGGTAATAGAGTTAATTCAAGGACATTCAGAAGGTAGTCATACATTTTAGAATCTCAGTGGGTAAAAGCATATTCTTCTCCATATCATCTCTTTCTGTTCTCACTATGAAGTGGGTTATGGCTTTCATCCAGTACAATGAACCTGCTATCATTTAGGCTAGTCCATCATATATGAACTACAAAACTTGAAAATTCTTACAATTCTAGCACCCTAGAAACATTTCTCTGAAACAAAGTTTTAGATTTTTAATCCATTGAAATTGATATTTTTTGGGATAGTATATGCAATTCTAAATTCAGTGCCTTTTTTTTTGCAAGAGGTAAAGACCCCAAACTAAATCATGCCATTTGTCATATATGAACAGGAGCACAATGTTAGTAACTAAGATACTTGCTCTCTAGAAAAGTATCTGCTACAACTACGTAAGCAATGTATAGAAATTTAGTATAGCGCATAGTCATGTGAAGGAATTTAGATTAAAAGCTCACGAAATGACTGACAGACATATAATCATTATCAAGCTCAAGTATTTTTCCACATTAAACCACCATGTGCTCAAGCATGAAAGCAAAGAACATAGAATTTTAAGAGCTCTAAGAGCCGGTGAAAGAAAAGAGAAATACATTTGCAATAATATGAAAATCTGTCATTAAAACTCTTTGAATTTGAGGTTACTAAAGTACAGAATCCTCAGAGGCTCTCGAAGATATCTAGTTATAGGTATGTTACACTACAACCAGAGCAGAGAAGGATGCTACATGTCTGGTGGTCTGGATGGCTTTTATTTTTTCTATTTTTATTCTCTTTTAAAATAAAGGTGAGTTACTTGATTGCCTTGTACACACTGCACAGAGCATCCTGAGTCATTAAAGCTGATGGTGCTCATGTTCATCTCTTAATAAGTGAAAGCTGCATGTCATTTGCCTTGGATTCTACCTTTCATTTCGATTACAAAAGAATACCAATCAGAACCCAAAAGGCAAACTATATTTATTTTGCATGTGGACAGAAAATTTTATTTCAGATATTACGAAAGTCATTTCTTTGCACTAACTTCCTTTAGATAGCAACAGATCTTCCTAGTTCAATACCCATTATTTACTTATCTGCTTTAATTAAAAGTAGCTTTAATTGAATTAAATTTAAAATATGTTCTTTATACAAAGTAATGCCAGTATGGACATTAGGTGAGTTTAAATGTTAAATATGTAAACTTTCTCCTAGAAGATACATTACCCACAATTTCTCTTGTCTTAGGTTGTTAAGGATGATACGGAATTTACAGTTTCAAAGCAAGGAAATATGAGAAATCAGAACAAATTAGAAGAATATATTTACTTTTGAATTTTCTAGTGCTACTTTCAGTTTGTGGGACAATGACTTCTGGACAAGATGATAAATAAGTCCTCGTCTCTCTTCCCTCTGAAGTCCCTCTCCTAATAGACAAGGAAAACACTAGGTACAGCCCTCAAGGACAAGAGATAGAACTCAGGATAAAAGTCAGGAAATATTCGCAGTGACTGAACTGATTGGGGGTATTGAAGGATATAGAAGAGCATAAATGTGGAGATAAGACATTGATTTGTGGATAGATGAGAGATTTACATGGGCTTGTGGCTTAGATGAAACCATTATGGCAGAGAACAGGAATAGAGTTTGATCCAGGTGTCCCCTACAAACAAATGAATATGTCTGGGCCATTAATCCTTAGTTGATGGCAGTTTGGGTTTTACAACCTCGCTGGAGCTATGTTGTTGGGGGGGGCTTATGGGGGTTATGAGCCAGCTTTCCCTTGCCAGTGTTTGGCACACCTTCCTGCCGCTGTTTGCAGTGCTGTGACAGAGGTGATGTCCACCCCTCTGCTCATGCCATCATTTTCGCTGCCAGGATGGAGTCTCCCCTTGAGTTTGTAAGCCAGATAAACCCATTCCTCCACAAGCTGCTTTTGTTTGGGTTCTTTCTGAGCAGCAACTAGGAAGCTGTCCGCAACAGCCCCATACAGGGTAAGGGTGTTAACTGAAAATCTCACAAGGAGGAATTGACCATTAATTCTGACAAAATATGACAAGTTTTAAAAGTTTTCAATAAATAAATAGAAGGGACTCCCACCCACCATACTTTGGCACTTAGAAATATGTAATGTATCAGTCCTTTTACCACTGAAAGGAAGGGCCACAGGGCACCCCAGCCCCCAGTCACAAAGCCAGGTGCTTCCTACACTATCAATGGGAAGACAAGGATCACATGACCCATGGGAATAGTCCCTTCTACCAAAGAGAGAGGCGAAGATACTCAAAGAGAAACCAGAACCATGATATGTCACAAGATGGTCTACCAAGAAAGATCTGCAAGTGAACAAAGGAAATGATCAGAAAATTAGGGAACATCTAGAAATCAAAGCAATTGTTAAAAAAAAAAACCCAACACTCAAAAAAGGTTTGAAAATTGTATAAATATTTGTCAAAGTCTCCAAGGAAATATATGAAATTTGTCAAAGTCTTTCAGAAAATATACAAAACCTAAAATAACAAATACAAATACCCAGTTTAAGTGTTTAATCCTTCACGAGGTCATGCCACAACCTAGGGCACTATGAGTGACTGACAAGAATTCCAGACAGAATAGAGTGAGGAAATTAGCAAAGAAACAATATTAGAATGAACATCTCCAGACACTGATGTGTAATTCCAAGCCTGGTGCACAGACTGGCCACACAGTGCCATCTCTGAAAAGGCAGTGAAGTGTACTCTTAATATTCTATTCAGACAGAATCAGAGTTTTAATTTGAAATTCCGTGTCCAGACCAGCTGTTTTTATAGTATCTTTGAAAAGACATTTTCAGATACAACACAATCCAGAAAATGTAGTTTTTCTACAAACTTGTCATCCTTAGAAAAATCTATTCTGTTGCAGCCAAACAAAGCTGGTAAATGATACAGGGGAAGCTGATGGGATGTGAGGACCAAGTGCTCCAGTTCCACAAGAGTAACTAGGAAGGTTGGGGCTCACCTGTTACTATGAAGCAGGAGGAGCTCGGGGTCAGGACCAGAGCTGTTCTCATGCAAAGCTCAAACACTGCGTCATGCCCTAGTGGTCTCCAGTAGTCTGGAGCAAGGTGTGGCAACATTGTATCTTTATTGTACTTTTTATATCAAGATCAAGATGGTAAATATTTTAAGCTTATGGACAGCTCTGTCTCCCTGGCAAGTACTCAGTGATATGGCTATAGGTCAAGAGCAATGATGCACATTAAGGACAAACAGCTGTGGTCTTGTTTCAGTCAATCAGGAAACCGGCCTGTTGGCTGGTCTTCCTTGGTCAGGTCAAGCAGTTACTGATGGAACATTACAATACTGAAGCTGTTTTGGATAAAGTGGAGGACACTGAAACACTGAAAGGCATGAACATCAGCCACTGGACTAAAATAAAAGGCTAAACCTTTCCTTCCAGCTCAGAGGAAATGGAAAATGGTGTCTGATTGTTAGGAGTGGCTGTATTAGAAATCGTCTCAGAATGGGTCAAAACACTTAAAAAATTTGGGCATCATATTTGAAAATAAGCTGTTTTAATATCTGTCATTTCTTATTACAATAAGAAGCTACTTTACTTGTAAAAATAGTGCCCATAATTGTGAGAAAAGCTGTGGAGACTTAACTATAATTTAAGATACAAATGCAACGACGGTTTCAGGTCTGACTAAGGGGAGGTGTAATGAAGGGTGCACAGTGTCGTCTATAGTTAAATATATGAAAGCAATCATTGTAATTAAAAGATAACAGAATCACTTCAAAATTCTTGCCATATTCCTGCAATCCCAGTATTTGGGAGGCTAACGTTAGGATCAAGAGTTTCAAGCCAGGCTGGAGAGATGACTTGGAGGTTAAGGTGTTATCCTGCAAAGTCTAAAGACCTGGGATTGATTCCCCAGTACCCACAGGAAGCCAGATGTACAAAGCAGCACATGCATCTGGAATTTGTTTTCAAGAGCTAGAGGCACTGGCATGCCCCCTTTCTCTCTCTCCTTTCTCTCTCTTCTCTCTCTTTCTCTCTCTCATCTCTCTGCTTACAAATAAATACATAAAATATCTCAAAAAAGAGTTTCCAGCTGCCCTGGGCTATATACAGAGACTTACTTAGTATGCATAGAAGTTAAATAAAGAAAAAGAAGGGACCTTCCACCTGCCCCCAACTGACCTGTAAAATGTCCAGATGAACAAAACTTGTGGCTGAATGAGAAGGTCAAGGAAGGCCTGAGGTCTTTGTGATTTTCATCATGAGCCTTTCTGCTTTCTTTTTGGTAATATATGCAAAAGGAATTTGGACCTCAGAACATAAGATTCTTTTAAAAGGTAGACCAGTGAAGACTTTTTATAACTAATATGCTCAGAAGTCGTGACTCAGTCCTATGGAGAAGGCCATTAGCCTTCATGGTCTAAGAGGTGCATCACCATTGTTTTTCAGGGTCGTAGACACTCGTTCCTTCCACCATCATGTGATTCTTAACAAGCTAATATCTAAAATATTAAACAATACCAATATTTATCAGCTTTTCCAAATTTTACTTTTTAAGAAATAAAATTGAACTCTTTTCTCTACTTCTTCATTGTTCTCCAGACAAATAGTGCCTTATGCACTCAGTGGACCCACTTCTTATCCACAGAGAGCTCAACTCTGTCTTCAGACATTCCTTGCACTCTGGCAAGCCAGACATTCTTGCTATAGGGCAGGATTTACTTTCCAGTGACCGCCCTTGTCGTGCACACTTATAAAGTTGTTAGATGTCGTGTGGATTTGCTTCATCAGAATTACAGATGATAGTGAAGGGGAGTTATTTAACATACC
This sequence comes from Zapus hudsonius, assembly GCA_004024765.1. Lineage (NCBI taxonomy): Eukaryota > Metazoa > Chordata > Mammalia > Rodentia > Dipodidae > Zapus > Zapus hudsonius. The sequence goes on from PVHP010000485.1 coordinate 109,230, forward strand.
GAGAGTGTACAGATTTTTATCAAAAAAAAAAAAAGAAAAGAAAAGAGAGCTAATATTTCTTCCATGTTCTCTCAAATGTCAAAGGTTTGAAATATTCCTGCTTTGTTTTTATTACTGTGTATTTTTTGTACATAGTTATGGGTCTTAAAAACACTTTTTCAAGAATGTCATAAACTTTGACCATATTCACCCCCATAATTTCCTCTTTCTCCTTCCCCCTCCTGCTAATCTCCCCCTCCTTGTATCCTTTCTGTTTTATGTCATATATGTATAAGTACATAAAACCATATCTATCTTTATCTATCTATATATGTATACATAGTTCTATGTGTCTATATACAATCTAGGACCTACAATGAAGAGAAAACATTTGATATTTATCTTTCTGAGTCTGATTTATTAAATTTAATGTGAAGATCTCTAGTTGCATCCATTTTCTAGCAAATGATATACAATTTTGTCCTTTTTGGCTGGATAAAACCCCATTGATATACAATGTTATATTTTCTTATCTCATTCTTCCTGGTCAACTCTCAGACTTGTTCTTTTTATCTTATTTTCCTGGAATCTCCCTATTCTTATTAGTTTCTCTGATGTCATTCACTGTTTATCTAAATCCTCCTCACACTGACATCAGTGTGACATTTTAATCACGAATCTGGCTGTGTCCTTCTGAAGTTCAGTTTTACTGCTATGTTCCCCCCTTTTTAGACAGATATGTCCTTTTCATGCCTACATCATAGCACTTAACCCTCGGAAGTACAAGGTCAATCACTAGTTCACTCCCCTCCTCCCAACCAAACAGTAGGCTATAGTCTAGTGTTTATAGTTTAGGCTATATTTCTTTTCAAAATAAAGTCATGAAACATATCAATAGCTCCACTGATCATTTTTGTGAATTGTAAATTCTCTATCAACTCATTAAAATTTATATATTATCTACCACATGTCATAACAGATCTGGCATTTCTTTCTGATGCATTCATATTGCTCTAGGGGTTGGAGGAAGTGAGACAAAAAACAATTTGCCACAGAGTTTCTGGAGCTGAGAGCTTTCCATTCAGGTGAAATAGCAAGCATAGCTGTCTTGGGGTGAAACCACATCAGCATGAGGAGGGTAGAGCACTGTCATCCACGATGAAAAGATGGCAGTGAGAGATGGGGAAGAAGTTGTAGAGGTAGCTGTCCTCTGAGTGGATAAGGCAAGACTAGCTGGATTGGAACAGAGAGCTACTCGATCTGGTTTACTTCAGATGAAGGAGTCTGGGTGAGGAAAGAGGGAGGCCAGGTTATTTTCAGGTTGGCTAGGGTGGTGGCTTTGAAGTTGGATGGAGGTCAGAGGCAGAGCTGATGGGGTTTGCTGATGGATTAAGAGACCACCTAAATATGTGAATCCTGCTTCAAAAGAGGCATATTTATGCCTCGGCCAAGAATGGCTTCATGGCAATAGTTTCTATGACATGTGCACTGGTCCTATGATGGTCCTTGGCTTTCCAGTACACTCTCAGCGAGGTGGTGGGGGCACTGGTGGTCCAAATCATAGAGTCTGACTTTAATAACTCTGACTCAGTCTTCACATATGCAGTAGGAAAGCGAGTGGAGACAGAATGACCTATGGCTGAGATGAGAGCAAATAATGCAATTGCATCCACCAAGGAGTTTGAGTACTGAATAATAAATATATCTTATAATACACCAATTGAAAAGGTAGCAGAAGATATTTCTGTCAAGGAAGTATAGGTTAGAAAGACATAAACATTATTTCTAATGAATTTGTGGTTAATAAGAGCATAGGCTATGAAATAAAATTATTATGAGAGTAAACTTGGCTTTGACTATTTATAAACTTGTTCCCTCATTACCAAATATTTTAATCTCTTTAAGACGTGGTTCTCATAGACTAAAATGGACATATGGAGCATGCATGATTTTAGGTTGTGGAGACCAAGGGAGATAAAAATCCTAGCATGTAAACATTTAGTAATTCTTGCTTACTATTTCTTTTCTTTTCTTTTTTTTTTTTTTTTTTTTTTTTTTTTTTTTTTTTTTTTTTTTTTTTTTTTTTTTTTTTTTTTTTTTTTTTTTTTTTTTTTTTTTTTTGGTTTTTCGAGGTAGGGTCTCACTCTAGTCCAGGCTGACCTGGAATTCACTATGTTGTCTCAGGGTGGCCTTGAACTCATGGCGATCCTCCTACCTCTGCCTCCCTAGTGATGGGATTAAGGGCTGTGCCACCCGCCCGGCTATCTTGCTTACTGTTAATATCAGTGACCACTTGCCTTTCCTGGAAGGATGAGACAAGAAAGGAGCGATGGAGAAAAATCCTGACAAGAGCAGAATATCCTATGTTTCCATCTAGATGATCACATAGAATGCCATGTGCTTCAAGCTTACACAATCCCTCCATTGAGGGGTCATCATCCTATAAACTCACTCCATCATAAAAGCAATAAACACGGGTCTGTAATCAATCATATTTGTCTACTGTGTTGCTGTGTCCATCTTTTGAAATGTTACCAGGTCTGTTATTTGGAATTAGTTATAAATAATGACTGATGAAGAGTAAGGGGTCGAAACTTGAAGAAAAAGTGACTATTTTTCTTTTAGGGTGTCTTCAAAAATGAGGGAAAAATGGGTCCTAAATGTGGCTATTAAATTCAGGGCAGCAGTTAAAGCAATGTACACAGGTCCAGTACAATTTGATATTCAGAGGTTCTACAAAGCATGCAGGATTGGAATTGATAAGACAGGATTCCCATAGTGCATGCACAGTGATCCCATTGAAGAGAAAATTAGAGACAATGCTGACTAATTGTGGTGCTGGGAGCTCGGAGCTGCTATTAGAATTCACAGTGAACTTGCCAAGCAAAAAACATCACAGACGATACTGGCAAGGGTAATAGCTGTACAGGCTGGACTAATTGAGATGGAAAGGAACTTGGACAGGTTGTAGAATTTTGCTTTTTATAAGTATAATAAAAATTTAGTAGGAATATTTATGTAAGAGGAATATAAACTATATTTAGTAACTATTGTGAAAGCATCTATGATTTATATACACTTATCATATGGGATAAAAATAAAAACACAATGTTGCCCTCAGCATAATAAAGGGAACTGGATAGACATAGCAACATGCTTGGCTTAAGAACAATTCATCTGAGAACTCCCGTTGGGGACAAGCTGGTGGGAACTCTCTCTACACCCACAGTGCACAGCAGCTGTTCACAAAGCATATGCAAACTCAGGCTGCACTAATCCAGGCTCCGCAGGGATGGTGCCCACTCTCTGTTTTCTGTATTGATTAGAAAACTTGGAATACTGGGTTCAATTTTGAAAAGGTTTAGAGAAAATCCTTTTTGTAGAACCAAAATGACTTGGGACACTGGCTGCCATTTCACTGTAACCCTGTTTCTCAAGAGTGACCCAACCACCCCTCCCCATCATCACATTCCTGGAATGACCCAGGGCCATGCATTCCCATTATCACTTTAGTGAAATGGTCCAGACCACTTGTCTGTTTATCACTTCCTTAAAGTGGCCCAAGCCTAGAGGCAAGGTGGACTACCCAGCAATTAAAAACTCTGATGCCCCCACTGAACCATGAGTGTCCCCTACTGGGTAAGGAGGGGCTTTTATTGTCCTGCCTGGTCAGAATACTCCTCAGATGTCCCCAAATAAAGCCTTTCTCTGCTGCTGAGCTGGGTCTTCTTCTCTCTCACTTTTCCTTTCCCCACTTAACACTCTTGAAGGAGACCAGATAAAAAAGCACTCAGAAATCATGTCAGATGATGATGACTGAAAATTTTAGATAATTCAGACAGGGAAAGGAAAATTTAAGAGGCTCACATGGTCTTCAAATATTTGACAGATTACAGAGTAGTGGAGAAGAAGGGTTAGGCTTACTTTGTAGAAGTTCAATTTCGCAGAATAAGTGCCACAGGACATGTTTATAAGATTATGTATGGTGCTATATGGATGTATGGTCTTACTTGCAAGAATGGCTAAATCACAGAGGGTATTCTCTAAGGAATGGGTTGTTGAATGAGGTCCTAAACATTTCACATGTGGTATTTGATAAAGGTGGGGAATCCACTTAAAATCTGCTCTGTCCCACTTACTTTTCACAGCCTTCATGAAAGAGCAAATTCATTTTAAATTTTATTTTACAGGCTAAGAAATCAAAGTGCAGAGATAAACTGGCTTGCACCAGTTCTTACAATTTAGACCGAACTTTCTCCTCAGTAGATAGTGAGACAGAAGAGGAGAAAGCTAGGCAGGTTTCAGCCAGGGTTAGAGGCCCAGAGGAAACCAGAAGATGCCAGACACCTATTCTCACCCTGGCACAAGAACGAAAACTCCTAACTCATGTCTGACTGACACTGATCTATGACACTCCCTGCTGTCCAAAGGTGACAGGTTGACCTTTTTTCTGTTTTGGATTCTCCACTCGTTTGGTGTGAACTGAAGTTTCCCATGTGAGTCTCAGTTCCCAGCCCTAATCCCAGCCACCTGGCTGGGTGGGGAAGGGAGACCTAACCCTGTCTTTTAATGTCTCTTTAATCCTAGATGGTTTCTAATTTACCATGTGTGGATTCCCACTTGGGATCTGCCATGTGGATTGCTCTCACAGGTTCACAGTCCCTCTAAGTCTTTCCTTAAAGCTTTCCATGGGTTTGCAGTCTCTTTTGATCTTTCCTTGGAAGCCTGTTTTCCCAGAAATGCCACACACCCATAGCTCCATTCTCATTTCACTTACTAAGCCCCAGTTTCTCTAGTTTTCCACTTTTCTGAAATATGTTTTCCACAAAAAATTTCTAGTCTTCTTTCCAGGTCCCATTTCCCTTTAAATAAACTCCACAAATTGTGATTTCTCCCCAAATAAACTCAATAATTTATAGGTTGTCCTTCTTGGTTCCGTCTTTATTATTCTTAATTAAAAATTAGGAAAGAATCCAAAACTTGGGGTTCATAAATCTGGGGAATCCCCATTAACCCCCAAATTCCTGCATCAATAGGAGTTTGAATGGTAAACATAAAATGAACTCTAAATAGTAGACACAAAACTCAGGTCAGGAAGCATTACTCAGTGTGAGGGAAAGTTATAAAATTAACTGGTTATGGAGGTATAAACACTTTGGGTGAGAAACCTTTACTCTCTGTGTCATAAGCTGTTACTTTTAAGACATTTGTGCATTGGAACCAGGGAGCTGTCGACACACAATGTTTTCAGAGATGCATAAGGGTTATGACAAGATGGTAAATAAGCACCTGTTAGAAGCACCCACTAAAAGGTAACCTTTGAGATGTGCTAGTAGTCTGAGAACTGAGGCTTCAACTCCTATTAGATGCTCAATCATGGCTGTCATAATATTTCTTCTGATGTGATCATCACAGTCTTAACAGTAGTCAGACCAGCATTTGTTCTGAGAAGTACCCACAGATGTGCCATCAATGTGGAAAGTACTCAGGGGACTTTCTTTCTTTTCTTCTTTACTTTTCTTTCTTTCCTTCGCTTTCTTTATTTTTCTTTACTTCATTTATTTCTTTCCTTTCTTTTTTCTCTTTCTTTCTCTCTTTCCCTCTCTCTTTCTCCTTATCTTTCTTGCTCCCATGAGATCCACCTTTCCATCCTTGTGAAATAATCTTAGTGGCATACTTTCCATGAAGTTCAAATTCTTCTTTTTAATTTTTTTTTCAAGATTTACCATTGCAGATAATTGGATAACAATACCTTACTCAGTTAATATATGGTTTTATTATCTTCCCCTTCAATTCTCTCCCTCCCTTTCTCTCTCCATCCCCCCCTACCTGTGTGTGTGTGTCCCAAAACTATGGACTGACTTTTGTTCTTCAAAATTTCATATGTTGAAGCCATAGCTTCTGCTATGACAATATTGGAGCTAATCACACTTAGGAGCTAAGGTTAAGAAATTGTCATGGTCCTGATCTTATAAAACTGTGGCCTTTTAAGAAGACATGCATGTTTTTTAAGCTTTTGTCCCTCCTTATAATTTGTTCTTTCTGTCCTTTACTTCTTTCTACCCTCCATATCATATTTTATGTTCTCATTTGAGCCTGAGCTGCTCGTTTTATTTATGTTTCTAAACTTCAAAGTCTAATTCCAGGCTGATTCCATAGTAGTTTCTAAACCTGAAAAATGTGAATATAATTAATTTATGGGGGCAGAAAAAAATGGTCTCAGAACAAAAAAAAATCAAGCATATTAATAATCTATTAACTATCTTGGGTTTGAAAACTACATATTCACTCTGTAAATAAAAACTGTGATGGTTACATTTTGTTGTCAACTTGACCTTTTTAATAATCTTGGGTGTTTCTCTGAGTCTGTTTACAGAAAGGCAGTCGTCTCAGTAGGGCGCAGGATGAAAGAAGGCTCAGGAAAGCTAGAAACAAACTTTTCTTCCTGGGAAGTCAGTGCAGGAAGGAAATTCCAGAGACTCAGGGAGTCAACCAGGCTGGGAAAGGGTTGCAAGACCCGATTGTGTGGCCTTTGAACTCCTGCTATCACCTGATTAGAAGAACACTGCCTGCTGTTCCACAGCTCATGTGTTGGTGGAGTGGAGACCACGTGAAGTCGAGATGACTGGGCTGAGACATCAGTCACTTGGCAACACCAGTTAAGCCACAAGGCGACCTAGCCATGGAGTGACACTACAGGCCATATTGGCCCAAACACCCCCAGCATTACAAAGCCTGGCCCATATTGCTGAATAATGAATAAACTAATCATTAGTTTATTATTTGAAGTCATTCAGTTTTGGGATGATTTGTTTCCATAAAAACAGATGACTTATGTAGATAAAAAGACAGAAGTCATTAGTTAAAAACAGACAATTACATTGGGGCACAATTATCACCATGGGAGCAATCAACTGATTGCCTCTTGCTAGAGGAACTATTGTGTGACACAGAAAACGTTGCAAACAAGTTTATGGACTTTAAAGTGCACATGGTCTCTCAGGCAGCGGTTAAGGGTACCACTACTGTCATAGTCAGCCACACGCCACTGGGATGAATCTCCAAACTAGGCACAGTTTTGGGAAGAAAGGATTTAAAGAAGCTACAGATCCAGGGGAAGTTCCATAATGGCAAAAGAGGCTGGCCCCATTTCACAGGTCCAAGCAGAGAGAGAAGCCCATCACCAGAACCATATACACACTAACAAAACAGGCAGGGGAGTGAAGGAGATTTTCTCCCCTTTATATAGCCTTAGGGTGGGGTCTTGCAACCCTATCCCAGACTTGTGGGCTTCCTGAGTCTCTGGAATTTCCTTCCTTCACTGACCTCTCAGTAAAAGATGTTCATTTCTAGCTTCCCAGAGCTACCTTACATCCTGCCCCTCCTGAAAAGGCTGCCTTCCTGTGAACATCCTCAGAAACCCACCCAAGATTACTAAAAAGGTCAAGTTGACAACAAAACCTAACCACCACAATTATGAAATGGAATGCAAGCAATCTCACACTTATTTCCAAGATAGAGATTTAGGGCTGCATACAATTTTTATCTAAACTTTCTCCAAAGTGTATTCTGGATAGAAGCCTATCATCTCTAATTAAACTTGTATTAAATTCGAATCTTCAAATGATATTATAAAAGATGTGTAACTGTAAGATTAATGACAGTCACAAGGCATGCACCATTATCTCACAAAGACCAACACTCCATGTCAGTTAACTTTATGAAAAAGATATCCTGGATGTTACTGAGTGAAAAAATAGGATATAAAACCCTGATGCAAGGCTTCTTCCACATAGATGCAACTCTCTGATCCTCAAGACAAAACTTACTCTTACAAGAATACCATTAACTCCTTAGATAAACAAACAACAATGAAAAACTTTAAACGACCTAGATTAAATACAGGTGTAAGAAAGGATAATCTCTCAAGCCTTCCAAATGATCCCCTGAAGATCTTTCTGGTAAATTGGCTGTGACCCCTGCTTTCATCTGGCTCATGTCACTAATCTGTTCCCATCATCCATCTTGTAAGTGTGCCAGAAATAACTGCCAAGCATCAAGTGGTTTGTAAAACTCATTGGGGTCACATTAGACAAAAGAGGTGTTCCTAAGAAAGCAGGTTAATTGGGATTATCAGCTCCAAATATGATAAGACATTATTATATGTTGTAGGCAGACATCTGAAGCAGTCAGAAATGATGCCTGCAACCTGGTATTTTTGTCCTGCATAATTTCTTCCCTTTCAGGATGGGCTGATATCAGACCTCTGACAAAGGTGATACATATTACTTTTCTTATTAGTTATAAAATAGTGTGACTTCTGTTTTACCAGCAGGCTCTGACTGGTTTTGATGAAGGTAGCTGCTATGCTTGCCAGTCCCTGACCTCCCTCTGCTCCCAAACTGGGATATCAGAACTGAGGTATAAGACTTGTTCCTACCCCCATCCCTTAAGTATATTCATGCTCCGGTCTGGGATCCTAACACCTTTTTTTTTTTACAGTAATCCATAGACAAGTCTGTTCCTGAATGGGAGGAGATAGCTCCTCTCTTGGAAGTTAACTCCTGGGAAGCTAATTCAGACATTAAAGTCCATTTTAAAAAGATTTGGGACTGTATGGTTCCAGCATAATTTCCCATAGAGTGAAGGCCAGACACCCCACAACACAGAGTACTAACCATTCCCTTCCTCTGTTCCTCTTCCTTTGGGGTTCAGAACTCCCCTCCCATTGTTGTTTTTTTCTCTGAATCCCACCAGCCTTCTCAGGTGGCAATTGTAAAAACCTTTCGCCCCTAAAGAAATTGTCTATATGGTTTCCTAAATTTGGAACCTTACAACCTTGGAGAAACCACAAGGCAAGTATCTGGGAGTATCCCCCAGGCAAGAGCAAGTTTTCCACCCATACAAAAACCCCTCAGCTGACTGTATTCTGACAATAGTCCTCACCAGTGAGTTAAAAAATGGGCCCTTCACCAGCTGAGCCTCCAAGTGTGGCCACAACTCCTTTTGATTCATGATTGCAACTTGTGAGCAAAAAGTGTTTTGAGACTGGGCAATGAGTATCATTCTCGGTCATTAAAACTAAATATAAAGACCACATTTAGTTTTTACCTAATTAATAGACTCATTCCCACCCGTTTTGTGAATGGTTACTAAAGGGCTAGCCTCCAGAGGTGTCAACGCTAAGCCTCCCTTTAATCCTGAGAGAGAGTGAAAGAGAGCTGTTTCTGTTATGGCTCTATTGCATAGGTAAGAAAACAAAATGTCTAAATGATCACCATTAAATTGGTGAAGGTCACAGAGTAAGTTACTAGCACATTTGTAACTCAAAAGTGGCATCAGCCAGTGTCTTTTTCATTCATGACATATTAACTATGAAAATGGGAATAACTGATCTTTCATGACATCATATGATTTATAAAACTGTGAAACTCAATGCAAAGCCATTGCAAGGTCTGATCTGAGTTATCTATGGCTTCTGAAAAGTTTTCAAGTACATAAAGAAAAAAAATCAATTTGACCTCTATCGTAAATTCATTTAGTCGATGGATTAGAAACATCCTCTCATCAAAATATAGAGGAAATGGGCATTAATATAGGCCTCTTATATAAAAAAGAATCAAGAAACCACATCTGAAATACTGCTTACAGTTCTTATTGTCATATTGTAAGAAACTCAAATACAACTCTAAGAAGAAAATAACTGTAATAAAAGAGAGTTTAAGAGCTCCAAAAACATTATTGATTACAGGACAGGAAGAAGAGTTGGGTAATGGCGGTTTTGGGGTGCCAAGGGTATTATGAGTGGCATCAGTTAGCTATTTACATCATCAAGGGTGAGAGAGAACTAGTTAGATAGCTCTGTAGTCAATATGACTGTCTATTCATAGTCAGGAAGGCTCTCAATAGAGGAATCACCCAAATGCTGTTACACCACTGGCCTGCTGCGGCAGGACTGGAATTTTTCTCTGCTCAAGTCTCATTCGATTCTGTCTGTCTGTCTGTCTGTCTGTCTGTCTGTCTGTCTGTCTGTCTGTCTGTCTGTCTCTTTATCCAGGTGTGTGGACCCCTGCCTGAGGCTAGAACAATCAGTGCTTTCTCTCTCTCTCTCTCTCTCTCTCTCTTTCTCTCTCTCTCTCTCTTTCATTCTTACCCAGATGTGCAGGCCTTTTCCTGAGTCCAACCAAATTTTCCCTCTACTGGGTGTACCAACCTCTTCCCCAGATAGCCCCCTGAGCCCAATAAAAAGAGATTTTTATTAGGGGGGGCACATTCTCTATTTCCTGATTCTTGGCTGTTCATCTCACATGCCTGAATCCTGAGGGTCCCAACGCCCGGAAGACCATGATCTTCCCACTCTGGTGGCCTGGCTGCCAGAAGGGGAAAGGGTATTTTTTTCCTTTCCATTTTTATGTCCTCAACTACACATGGAATCTCAGATGACTTGGGTTGTATCTAGCCTCACTCCTTGGTTCTTGGATTCTCCCTCACTCACCTGAATAAGTGTAATAGTTTATGATCAATCCTTTTCAGTCAGTTTATTTCAATTATTTGTTAAAAACAGATAAAAACCTAGGGTTTAGAGTTCAAGGATTTTCCCTGAACCCCCCCCCAACCCTGTTCCAGAACAAAAACATTAGTTCAAAACATAAACACACTGTTGGCGTTCAGTTTTCACATCTTTTTTTACGGTCTTTCTTTCACCTGCATGCCAATGCTTGCCCAGGAACCAACATTTTAAAATTTTGGAACTCTTCTAAGAAAAGAAAGGCTTAGTGACACTAAGCTAAAAGAAAAGTCTGATAGCAGAGGCAATAATGAGTTTTGTATAGATAAAGGGATAGAATATAAATGACAGGAAGGTACTATGCTTTTTCACTAAGAAGAGGGAAAGAAGGAAGGTCAAATCTAAGATGGGTGCCCTATGGGCTTAGAGACACAAGAATGATCTTTTATAAATGGAATAATATTTCAAAATTACAGATGCTCTGTTGGGCAAGGTTTTCTCATAATGGTATTGGTTCTGCCCTGTCCTGAAAAAGGGAGACCTTTTCTGTGACCTTCTCCAAACCATGACTAAAATTCAGTTTACCGGTTTCCCATTATCTCTCAAAATATGTGTAAAATAACGATCCTACCCTAATTTGACTTGGCTTTAAAAAAAAAAAAACTGGAAATTTCTGTTTTCCAGCATTCTACTCCATAGTATTGCTTTTTTATGATGCCAAGAAGTCAAAGGAGATAGAAGTACTAGATAGTCTCCTATGCAACACAGCAGCTTACTTCATTTAAATGGAAATGTGTACTTTCATGGAAATTCAGGCCTGTATTGATGAACAAAAGATAAGCTGTCTCTATTAAATAGAAGCCCGATTTAAAATAAAATGTTCTAGAAAACTCGCAAAACAGTGACATTTACAGAGAAAGACATGGAATGGTAAAAATACATATTCTTAACATTATACATAGGCACATATATTACATAACAATATAATATGCATATATTGTTATAGCTGAATCAGGTTTTCTAAGGTTGTGTTGCAAACTATTTGATCACAAAGATGAAAATCCCAGGAAATGTTTGTAGAAGGTTGCATATCCATCTCTTCTAAGGAAAGAAATTTCATATGAAAAAACACTAATTAGCACATTGTCTTTATTAGTATCAGCCATCTAATAAATATTGTTCAGTGAATGTATTAGGAATGTTATTTTCTATGCTCTTCTGAAAAGATTAATGGCACTATTTTATATTCATTTGTATGACTTACTTAAGAAATGTGTAATGATCTTATGTTGTCTCCCAACTAGGAATTTGGAATTCCCAATTATTTCTTTCCCAAGAAAGTATGCATGTTATAATAATAATAATAATAATAATAATAATAATAATAATAAAGCAAGAGACCTGTGGCTCTTCCAACCCTACCAATGAGCCGAAGGCCAATAGCTGACATCCTGACAAGAGATGAGCCACCCCAGACCTACCATGGAGGATCCACATGAACCCCGCAGAGAGTGGTGGGATAAGCAAGAGACCTATAACCACAGCCAATCAGTCAACCCAGGATAAGCCAGCAAGACAGACACCAAAGATCTTCAACACAACCTAAAGCAGAAGTACAGAGGCACCTAAGACATCAACAGTAAAGCAGCCTTAATATTCACCCACATGACTCAGGGAACTGGGCAGAAGAGGGGGCAGAAAGATGGTAAGAGCCATGGTGGAGGAGAATATCCAGAGACATGGCCCCCTCAGTAACAACATACAAAGGGAGTAGAACCAGGTTGACTCCTAGGCTATCCATAACCCATACCCCATAGACTGATCCAGTTTGCCCACAGAGGAGTATATCCAACTGATTGGGGCCTGGGAAGAGGGAAATCAGGGAACTGGGGGCACCAACACATTATTTGCTCATTCAATGTATCTAATTTTGGATAATACAAAAAAGTATTTATGTTTGATTTTTTCCTCAGCAGTGAATTATGTTTGTTTATTCCTTTCCATCCCCACCATTAATGTCATGATTCTGTCTGAGCATCTTTCTCCTGACAGTTGTCAGGACTTGATATATGACCTCTTCCATCTCCCCGCACCCACTCACTTATGTCCAACCACAACCCTGTCACTCATGTCATTGAACTCACGTTTCTAAGGGAGTTATCCAAATCACTCAGATAATAAAAAAAAATAAAGATTTAGAAGGAACAATAGGTCAGGAAGAGTAGAGTATAGGAGAGACTCTAAAGAAATTACTTCCTCTTTAAAGTTTGGTATGCATGTCATATACATTACATGACTATTACTTTCCCATGGTCTAACTGATAGAGATCAAAGAATGACACATGGATATATGGCATTTTTGCTTGCCTTATAGCAAGACCTTGGAAACACTCCAGAAAGCCCTGTGATGCTCTCTTGCCACTTTTCCTTCTCGGGAGTAATTCATAGAAACCAGAATTCTTCCTCCAAGCAAATCATGCCAAGTAGGTTTATTGCTCTCGTCGTCTCCCAGCTTTCTGAGTAGGATCTGGCCATATATCAATTCTCACATGCCTCGTCTGAGAGTAGATCATTAAACCTCCTTCCAAGTAGTCCTGTTCTGAGAGAGGCTAGGAGGAAGACACTCCCCATAGGTAGGTAGGGTGTGGTCTCTGACAGTGACCTCATTTCACATGGTCAAAAGCTCCTCCCTGGTCCCTCCTCCAGGGAAAACTTTAAAAATCTAAGCTCATGCTTGGAAGGTCCATTTTCCTTTTCCTGGCTGCTGGAGGCTGGGGTCCAGGTGGTGAGTTTAACCCCCTTTTTTCTACCCCCGCAGATCTGGCCCCCGACTGGATCTGATGGGGGGGGGAAAGGAGAGGATACCTTTTCTTCTTTAAATGTGTGTATTTCTCCACTTTTGGTTATTTCATGCATTTTTATGATTCCCTTGTGGATATCCCGAGGTGGTGGTGGGCTGCCTTCCCAATCCTACTCCCAACCCCTTGAACTTGGCCTGATATGAATAAACGTGTGTGATAAGGAGATCATACACACACTCTCTCTCTTTCTAAATGGGTCCAATTCTTTGCCATACTAAGATTCAGACCCTTTGGGGACAATACCGCAGGTGAAAGCTTCCCATAATCACCAGCTGTTACAAGCCATGGCCCTTATAGTTCCCTACCTAGGATTAAGGAATGTTAATGCAAAGAGCTTCCCTCTTTATCCTGTTAGCTCACTCTCCTTTGTCTGACTACATTTATAAATGGTTGTGCATTGTCATCCGTCTATGATTTCCCTGTAATTGGAAATCTTCATTTCTGAAGGCTGCCCTGGCACCACTAAACATTAAGTATTTGAGTAAATTTATTGTGATTTTCTCCACTCTTTCTTTTTATTTTTTAATAGGAGAGTTGATCATGACCCATATGATGTAGAAGGAAACATTCTACCTTTCTTAGCCCTACACTGAACAGTGCTTTTCTGAACTGTTGACGTGGGACACAACCATGCACTCACTGGTGTTTTCCACACAGTAGGGGTTTGAAAAGCATGTCCTAATTGGGACTGAGTTGGGGCACAACACAGAGTATTGGGTTTCAGCAGCTTGGTCTTACCAAATGTTTTATTTGTATGATTTTCTAAAGATAGTGTGGTGTTTTGATTCAGGTGTCCCTTCTAACCTTATGTGTTCTATTCATCCCCAGCTGATGGAAAATTTGGAACTGGAACCTTGTTGGAGCTGTGTTGTTGAGGGCAAACTTATGGGTGTTAGAGCCAGCTTCCCCTTGTTTGGCACACTCTCCTGCTGCTGTTGTCCACCAGATGTTGGCCAGGAGGAGATTTCCAGCCTCTGCTCATCCCACACTGTCCCTTGCTGTCATGGAGCTTCTCTTGAATTTGTAAGCAAAAATAACCCCTTTCTTCCACAAGCTGCCTTTGGTCAGGTTCTTTGTACAGCAACCAGAAGTTCGCTACAACAAATAGTATGGAGACTTTTACCCTATTGTTTGAAAGTTGAAATAGTTCAAAATAAATGGAGAGAGAAAGAGAATACGAGAGCGTGAGACTGACTTGACATCTGAAATAACTAGTTTAAACACTGTCTTTACCAAATGAGAGAAATCCCACTATGACTCTCTGGAGTTTAGACAAAGCAGGAGGAATATTCTATTAAGATCGTCCCTGCAGGGGGGTTAGTAGAGGTGGATAGGGGAAGAGAAATCAATGTGGGTGATGGGAGGAGATTATGTAAAGTTTTTAAATATAGTTTTTTATTTTAATCTAAAGGATAATCTCTTTAGTAATCATTATACCTAGTATATATTTTCTACAGGAAAAATCATACTTTTGGTTGAAAGAAAAAGACCCCCAACAGTGAAGAAATGCTAAATTTCTTCATTGTCATTTATACTTTTGATACTTCAGAAGATACTTCTATTGGATTTATGTGTGTATAAAAAGGATGTTGAACACAGGGTTATGGTATAAAGCCCACAAGAAGAAAGCCATACATAGTATGTGGAACTTGTTCAACCTCTTTTATTCTCTTGCTGTCTACGAGGAAAGAAGACAACCTCCAAAAGTGAGTAATTATAATGTCATCTTTTCCAGTGGGTTTGTTGATATGGTTTTTTTTTGTTGTCGTTGTTGCTGTCATTGTTGGGTTTGTTTTGTCTTGTTTTGTTTTGCCATGGGCCTTTCAAGTGATGTAGTCTGGTCTTCTGGAGAAGGGCTTTGAAAACAACAATCAGCTGCTTTATTGTGTGCTTTCAAAGACAATAGAGCGCTGGCTGCAATGACCACAGGTGGGTGTGTTCTTCAGAGAATTACACTCATGCACATCTTCAGGGGCCATGTATATCCCCAAGGATGTAGTCTTACATCCATCATGACCTCCTTAGAGCTGCATGCATGATTGCCTTTCTAATAACTGCAGTTTCCAATTCTATTGCATCAACATGTGTTGCATAAATATGTCTATATAATTGTACTTGAGCCACTGAGTTGTGAATCATTTGCACTTGCCATTTCCAGGCTTTTACCTCAAAGACAAAGCCAAGTAAACTCAGTTCTTTCTTATTCCCCCTTTTAGGCTAGAAGGAAGAGGAGCTAGGGACTCAGCCTTGACCTTTAATTCAACAGATGAGAATATGCTAGGGGAAGATAAAGCAAAGAATGAAGGAACTCACATCTTTGTAAGACCTTTGAGGATGAGCTCTTCAGGAAAACATGGGGAACTCACCTAGGAAGAAAGACTTAAAAGAAGATCCATTCTTTATTCTCACCCCACCTTTTCACATCAGCTTTTTCTACCTAATGTACAACATAAATTCTTGAGGGCTGCCTTATAACAAATTTGTTTTTTTTTTCCAGCATAGCTGCATGATGAAGTGTCCTGAGTTTTGAAGAATTCCACATAGGAAGAATTATTAATTTGCATTAAAATGATTTCAAACTCTATAAGCCAGATTTCACCTTCAATGATTTTTTCCAGAACGTTTGTGGGTCTTACAGGCCTTGAGTTCATCTTTATGAATACTAATTATAGACTATGTCTGTAGATATCGGAACTGAACAAATCTATAATAAACTCATGACAAAGCCCTGAAACTGCATTTTCAAAATAAATTCCTGAAGCACCCTCATTTCACTGTAATTTATCTTCATTATGAAAACAGACTATAGGATATAAAAATAACTTCCATGAATGTTCTTATTATTTGGAAACCAAATATGGGTACTTTTGCTCTTTTCAAATAACATCAAAAATATAAGATACTTTTATACTTTGTTTTCAATTACTAATCTTGGTAACATGTAAAATATTACTCGGTTGAGCTGGTTACAAAACTGGTAAGACATTTTATAATCAGAAGTATAAATGTCATGTGTACCTGCTCCGATGACTCTCTCAATGCGAATTCTTGAAGGATCAATTTCTTTTGCAAATTCATGGACTGCTAGGGATGGGTCTTCATAGGTATCCGGATCAATGTAAGTTTTAATCCCTGGGAAGCGCACTGCAACAAAATATAAGTTTAGTTTAAGAGTATTTCGTAGTCATATATTTTGTGACTATGTAAAGGTGGGAATGACCTGCTAATGTAGTTGCTCTTGTTAATTACTTAAGTTTCTCTCTTTTCTCCAACATTATTGGCCTGACCATGTAGCTCAGTGTTAATGTGTGATGACTGGTTCTGATTATTAGTATGAGGGATGAGGAGAAGCTGTGAGTAAAGCAGACCTGTGAGTATATCCATGAGGGTGTTTTCAGATAAGATTAACTGAAACCCTATCGTGAGTGTGGGATATACCATCCCATAGTCTAAAGCCTGAATGGCCCAAAGAGGAAAAATTGAGAAATCCCACAGTGAAGACATTGCATCTCTTGCTGTGTTTCTTGACTGCTGTGAGTTGAATTGTCTTTTTCACATGCTCCCTCCTTCAAAGTTCACTGGGTCATCACAGGCCTAGAAGCTGAGCCAAGTCAACATGGACTGGACTCTGAAACCAACAACTCAAAATAACCCCCTCTTTGTTTAAGATGCCTGTCCCGGGTATTTTGTCAAGGCATGCACAGAAATTTGGTACCAAGAAGTGGAAACATTGCTATGACGAAACCTGCTCATGTCTTTCAGAAGACTCTCAGGAGTGATTTGTGAGAGAATTTGGAAATTTTGGAGATGCAGGTCTAAGAAGGCTTAGAATGTTATAAACAGGACCTAAAGGTTAATTCTGATGGGAGATTAGAAGACCAGAATGCTAACAGAAATACACAGAGTCTTTCTTCATAAGGTTTTATGTAGAAACAGACTCTATTGGGAATTGGACTACAGACTCTTCATGTTACATTGTGACAAAGACCTTTTCTACATTTTGGTGTATTCTCTGACACTGTGGGAGGTAGGATTTCAAGGTAAGAGACCAGTGAATATAGTAGAGGAGATTTCCAGACAGTCTAGTATTTTGACTGGCTCATGGTTATTTCTGTCTGTTTTAATCCATATTTATATTGAGAATTATGATTAAAGGTGGAAGAGAAGAGTTTGGAAAATTTGTAGTCTGTAGAAAGGGAACATGTTATGTAGTGGATAAGGAGATTAGATGTCCTTAGATTAGATTTTACACTGTACTGAGACAATAAAAAATGTGCCCTGAGAGCATTTTAGAAACCAACAAGACTCCACCTATCTCAGCCTCAAGGGTGTAAATGTATAAGTTCACTGAAAAGACTTGAAGTGATGAAGGGCTCCATAGGACCACACAGAAAGCTGTTTCCTTAGGATTTATTTCACTCTGCTCAGTCACTCAGACTTTGTGCCCATTGTCCAAGGGAGCCTAGGTACCACTGGGAACTACCAATGGAAGACCTTTGTCCATTTGATGATAATTTTCAAGGGAAGGCTTGGGGAGCCAGGCAGAATGTAGCAGGTTGAAATCACAATGGAAATTCACTCAGAGGGCAATACATTTGAGGGCTATGTTAGTGATGCCAGAGAGTTAAATGAGGATCCCAGGTAGTTCATGCTGCTAGGAGTGTGGAATGTCTGTTGAGAGAAGCTATAGGCAATGAGTGGAGTCAGCCCAAGAGGAAAACCATTAGGGCTGCAAAACATCAAGTTAGAGGACTAGTTGCCCAAGTCCTCTGCAGTTTCCATTCTATCACCATGTGACTTAGATACCAGACACACAGCTACAGGATTTAATGGGTGCCTTAAACATTTGTCTTATTTTGGTTCTATCCTTCCTTGGATTCATTCCCATATTCTCGCATTTGGAATAGAAGCAACTTTGAACTTGAAAATTTGAATGATATTGTGACTGTAAAGATTTTGGGAACAGGAAGGTGGTTGGATGTATTTCATATTATAAGATGCACATGAGATACTTCCAGTTAAGGGTAGAATGTTACAGTTTAAGGAGATTATGTTCTGGTGTTATATTGACAACGAGTGGATTTATGGTGGCTAAGTTTGGGAATTTAATAAGATTGAGAAGTGTCAAGGCAATCAGTGAAGCATACTCCTTGGTATGTCAGTGAGGACATTTATAGACAAAGCTCACTAAAGCGGGAAGACCTGCTTTGAACTATGATGGATGGTACAATCGAATAAGGTTGGGGCCTGAATAGAGTAAAAAGGGCAAAGGAGAAAGCCTGCAGTATAGGTATTCCCATTCCTGTTCATTCTGCTTTCTGACTGCCTGGATGACTCTGTTCCATCACGCCCTCCTACCATGTTGGACAAATCCTCTGCAAACATGAGCAAAATAAATTCCTAGAATGTTGGGCCATGTATATCAGGCTATGTTACAGTGGCATAAAAGTAGATAACACAAAATCTAAAATTTTAGAATCTGTAGTTTCAAGAGCAAGTGAGCTGGCAGGTTGTCTAAAAGGTATTTTTAGATTTCTGTAAAATGTTACATCAGCTCATTCATCCAGGAAAAGACTTACATTTCACATCTGACCTATCTCAGGTCACAGTGGACATGAGGATTCGGCTTTTCCAGCAATAAACTGCCCACTTTGAGCCTTTCCTAGACCTTGTAGAAAAGACACTAAGTTTTCCTGAACTCATGTCCCAGCATTCAGTCCTCACTGTCCTTGAAACTCTCCAACAGTAAAGAAGGCTCCATAAAGAGGGTCATCAAGGGTCACTACAGGAAGGGTCACTACAGGAGGGGTCACTAGTCTTTTTCAGCATTCTCATAGATTTTTTGATGGCCTGTTATAAATGTCTGGAAAAGCACCAGCTCATCATATCCTGGTGGATATTAACTGGAATACCTAAGGCAACTCTAGCCTACTGACTTTGAGACACAATGTCACCTACAACTTTTACACTCAAAAATTGCAGTTGAGGTACAAAATAGCCTTAAAAATCTTATAGCATTTATGATTCTGTGTTAGGCCACATTAATAGCTATCTTCGGCCACAGGTGGCTCATAGGTTATAAGTTGTACATTATTCATTGTCCCTGTATAGATGTTTCTGTTTTCTTCCTGGTGATCATATGCTCACAGGTGAAATGAACAGTGATGACTCAAAATCATGAATTATCCTCGCACATTTATTTGGAAGAAAACAAAGACTATCTGTGAATAGCTGTTCGATTCATGGGTTTCTATTTCTACTTTGAATTTCTATCTCTTGGAGGGTAGATCATGTCTAATTATTGCTTTGCATCTATCTTTTTTAAAAATATTTTATTTATTCATCTTCAAGCAGAGAGATACAGGAGATAGAGATAGAGATAGAGAGAGAGAGAGAGAGAGAGAGAGAGAGAGAGAGAGAGAGAGCGCACCAAGGCCACCACCTTGTGGATCTGGCCTATGTGGGTATTGGGGAATTGAACCGGGGGCCTCAGGCACTGGAGACAAGTGCCTTAACTGCTGAGCCATATCTCCAGCCCGCTTTGCATCTCTCTTAATAGTCAGATATGGTTTTACAGATAACAAGAACACAAGTCCTTTTTTAAAAAAATATGAATTTGTAGAGACTAATAAAGTAATGCTAAATCTGTGGTGATGCGGGCGATATCTTGTCCTGTTACTCTCAGATCTTGAAAGACATATGAATTCTGAACAAATTGTGCCGTTTTGCAGGGGCTGGGGCACATGTTATCATAATAAAATCTTAAGAACAAACAAAAGGTAGGTAAGTGAGCTTAGAAGAGGTGGTAGAATGTTCGTTAATAGCAGTTACTTGCATCATTAATTCTTCTATGTTCATTACCATCATTTATTACATCATGTTCACTACCTTCTCAGTGCTTGCTACACATTCGTGATAAAATTAATACTTTTAAAAGCAGCACCAGAGAGCATATTTTCTGGTGTAATGTAACTAAGACTTGACACTGATTCTGGAATGCTATGTTTTTCCTAACTTATCAGGATTTAGCTCCTATGATTGGGAACAGATCGTCTGTCTATTTCTGTTTTATATTCCAAGTGATATTTCTATAACTGGAAGAGTGGGAATTTTAGAACTTATTCTAATTCTACTACTACTACTGTCTAATCAGCTATATGATCATGATTTGATGTTGATAGCATAACTTTAACACAGGTAAAACATGTCGTTTACTAACTCACACATAATTTCCCTTCAACCATTCATTTATTTAAAGGGATGCACATCGCTACAGAATAAGCTTAGTTAACAATGCTTCGTTCTTTCTTGAAAATAATATATGTGATATTGGAAAAAAATGGGATCAAAATGAGTTCCAATTTTGAATGTCAGATTACTAATTTATCATATCCCTGCCTTCTTAAAGATCCCTTTGTCTTCCTTCCACCTCCTTGGCAGCCTTGGGTCATATTCCTGACATCTTGCTGAGCCCATCTGCTTTAGTTTATGATAATCTGCTCCTTGGAAAGCAGATGATAACTAACTACCTCAGGAGCAGAGCTCCCCTCTGCCTCTCAGCACCGCAGGCCATACAGGGAATCTTAAGCATGCCCAGAAGAAGTCATCAGTCCAGGTGTCTGCAGCCAGGTTTTTGCAATCTGTTTACAATATTTTGCGGTCATCTCAGGCCAGGCATCTCAGGCAGATGATTCTTGCAACACTTCGAAACCATGGAAGCCTTCGAATTTGCTGCAAACCATCCCATAATGGATAATATTTACCCCTAAATCAGCATCCTGCACTGCAGTATGATATAGATGGAAAATAAAATCCTTTCTTCCTTTTGCTTAATATGAAGTAAAAGAAGGGTTCAAATAGTTAAGTTGCTTCACACATTATCTCCATAGTTTGTTTAATTAGAGAGCAACCCTTTCTCATTAATTTGGTGTCTCACTGGAGAAATTCTGTCTTGACAAAGTAGTTTGCAATTTGGAAGTGGAGGTGGGTGTTTTGGAGGGGAAGAGGGCAATTATCAAACCAACTATAGTGGTAATTATAGCTTGCTTGGGAAGGTATCTTCAGATGAATATAACCTTGTAGTCAGCACAAAGGTTTCTTAAATATTCTAGGAGTTAGAGAGCTGATAATTCTTTTCTACTGTTCATGAATTGTTAATTGCATTGTTATATGTGTTAAATAACAATCTCTCTCTACAATAAAATCACTAAATAAAATCAACCCATATCCCAGAGCCATTGTGAATGGATAATAACTACCTGCCATCACTCAATATGTATTTTTTAGCAGATTCAACCTGTTTTGTGTTCCAGCAAGCATTAGAGAAAAGGTAATGTCATTTAATGAGAAGCAGGTGCAATTTCTACCCAAACCTGGAAACCAAATGAAACCTTTCAATGCCAAAAGGCGGGGAGTGCTTTTTCAGTTTGTTTACTTTCTCAGCTCAATGAACCACAGGGTTAAAATGAGCTCCTGCAATGCTGGGAGAATATAAACAAAAAAACACAGTACTTAATAGAAGCGAGTAACTCAGTACTTACGGTGACCATTCTGTAAGTGGTTTCTTCTTTTCTCTTCTGACTTCATTTTGGCCTTTATGTACCACTGACACCTTACAAGAGAGGAAAAGAGAAACTTACTTTAAGAGTTCTGTAATAAAAGAGTAAAACCAGTTAGCATCTATATTATCCATAGACAAAGTTCATGTCTCTATAAAGACCACTTTTTAGACCATCTTTATAACATGTAACAAAGATAGAGTTTTGATTTACAACAATATTCATACCAGTTAGGAGTAAAGTGCTGTCAAGTGGACTGATCAGTTTAAAAGATAGGAACTTTATAGAATATATTTTATCATCAGTCATACCATCCTTTTTTCTTGTATTACTTCTGATAACTAGAGTTGGAAAAAGTATGAAAAATCAAAATGCAAAAGATTTTGAGTTTGAATCTCAGAAATTTAGAAAGCTGTCTTTTTTATTTATTTATTTATTTATTTAGTTTTTTTGAGGTAGGGCCTCACTCTAGCCCAGGCTGACCTGGAATTCACTATGTAGTCTCAGGGTGGCCTTGAACTCATGGTGATCCTCCTACCTCTGCCTCCCGAGTGCTGGGATTAAAGGCGTGCGCCACCACGCCTGGCTGCTGTCTTTCAATTTCAGTGTTAAACAACATGGGGTTTTCTTTTCTAATATTTGAAGTTTGATAGCGAATGTCTGTACTCTCTCTAGAGAAAGTTAGGCTCCTGTGACTACTTTGTCTTAAGTAAATTCGTCAACATCCATGAAACTTGGTAGTTCACCTATTCTGATTGGTTCAGTGGAATCTATCTATGGTATATAACCCAGTTCGTTAGTGTGAACTTTGTCTAAAATGTTATGGTAATTTGAATATTCAGATATATCTTAAAGTTTTTATAGAATGCTTTCCAGTGAATATCCCTCTGTCAGAGTGCATATGAGATATTTTAAAATGAATGTTTTCTGTAATGGAAATTTCTCTTTTCAATATGTAGAATGTAAAAGCAATTTCTATGTCATATAAATTGGCACATATAGAAATTGAGGGTGAGAAACAATTGAATACAAAGTTTTCTTCAAAGTTGAGCTCTTCTTTTAAGCGATATTCACAATCTGCTCCAGGAATTCCAAATCCAGATAAGGTTTGAGCCCTTATCTCAATTTTATTAGTCTAAGTTATTTAGCCTACAAAGAATCTACTGTTTTAAGCTTATATATTTACATTTAAGGCAGTACTTTCTAATATTTTCATAAAATCGTTTCCATGTATGTATTTTATTTAGGTCACTTTTCACTGAAATTCTACAAGGAAATAGGGCCTTACTTTATATTCTACATGATATATACAAAGAGAAAATACACAAGATTTTGTTATAGATTGAATCACTAGTACATAAAATATCCTCTAAAATCAATTACGATAAGTAGATGTTAATTGTTTTCTGTTAGACATAAATACAATAATCTTCTTAAGTAAAACTATTTAGCAAATTACCCTAAAATTCTTTTCTTAAAAAACTTTCATAAATGAACAATAGGGCTGGAGAGATGGCTCAGCAGGTAAAGGCACTTGCTTTAAAGCCTGATGACCTGAGTTCAATTCCCCAGTACCTATGCAAAGGTGGCACATGCATCTGGAGTTCATTTGCAGGGGAAAGATGCCCTGGTGTGCCCAGTCTATCTCTCTATTAAATAAATAAATATATAAATAAATACTTTTTTAAAAGCAAAAATAAAATGTAATATTTCTAAATAAAAAATAACTGTGTTTAAGTCACCATAAGTATAGTTATATTAAATTATTTGTACCCTTGGTGTTATGATCTGCATATATGATTGCATTGTACATACAACTTGGTGTAGTTTAATGATTATTATCAATATATCATTGCCCCTGAATTCACAGTGTGCTGGCTGCATTTATGTTACAGAGAGCAAAGGATACATACACTTATTTTTATGCTCATCCCTCTTCTAGACAACATTTACTTAGCAGGTAGGAAGATGTAAAGTATTGGCAATTTTTAAACCAAATTGTTACAGTGATCCCACAAGATGCTTTTATGTTCTTCTAATAGATGTATCTTTAACCCTTCAGAAAATGTCTTTCTTTCCCTCATCCCCTACCCCCAAACCTATAAGTCCATCATAACAATAGATTCCCTCTTTTTGCAAGAGAGTATATGATGTGATTGGCAGAGGTTTTAATGTTATTTTAATAAACATACAACTCCATCAGGATTTTTAGATTCTTCTTTGTGCTGGCAGTAAAGAATGTTCAAGTCATGTAGATATTTGTAAGCTATCCTGTTAGATCTTATGTATTCTAAGGATTAAACTTCCAAATTTGTTTTCTGATGCCTACAAAAGATTGTGTTCTATAAAAAATCAGCTGATGGGAAAGTTCTGTCAGAGGGCGGCTCTGGAATGAAGGGAGAGTCATAGGGGGTCGGAGGATGGCACTTCTTGGCAGCAATATGAGGTGCCCATACATATCCTTCTATCATGATGGAGTTTTCATTATCTCCTGCATTCTTTCAAGCCCCTCTATCCTTATAACTATTATTACTTTATCAACTAGTCATCCTCCCAAAAGACAAGATCATGAGACATTCTCTACTCCGAAATTCCATGAAAATTATAGGTAAGCACAGTGACAAATACACTTTCTTTTAAATTGATTTCATAATCGTTATTTCCAATCTAACCAACTTTAAAATATTCTCACTTCTCTAAATTTTTATTTTATTTATTTTCTCTAAGAGGGCCTCTTGCCACTGCAGATGAATTCCAATTGCATGTGCCACTTTGTGCATCTGGCTTTACTTGGGCACTGGGGAATCCAGCCCAGGACAGATAGGCTTCAGTACAAATGCCTTTACCTGCTGAGCAATCTCATCATCCTTGTTTCTATATTTTTGATGAGTTCTATAAAAGTAGGTTTGTTATAGTGAAGTCTCATAACACTCTTACAGATAGCAATAGATTTTTTTAAGGCACCTGCACCTGATCACCTGTACTTGATAAGTGCATCTAAGGATTTCGGTCCTTGTCAACCTACTGACCTATACATTATAGTCTTCTGTGACAACTGTAGGTGAAAATCTCCTCTCTCCTCTCTCTCTCTCATCTCTCTCTCGGAGATCCAACCCAGAATCTTGCACATGTCAGGCAGGGGCTCTACTATAAATTATATCCCCATCTTTTTAAAACTTTTCTTACTTACATAATCTAGCTTGAAATTCAAAGGCCTTAGGTGTTTTATAAATGGATCTACAATTCATTTCAGCTTTGAAATGAATTTTAATAAAATATTGAGACATGGTCACAGCTTGAAAAATGATAAAACAAAGGTTATTTATTGTTCACAGCACTGATGCATGTAAATGTTGATATTTATTATTTTTGCTTTTTTTCAGCTCTCAGGGATTTTTTTTTCTGCTCCGGTTCAAGTACTTGAACTGGAGTCAACCTATACTGTTTGCCTGGCATTCTTCTGGTAGGTTTAAATCCTACCACTGGAGCCTTGTATCTTACTTGAATTTCCCCGATAAGGATGATTTAAACACATTTGTGATTTCTAACTACTGTGTTGGCTAAATATCAAGGCTTACCTAAAAGATTTTATTTAAGAAATATTCCATGTATGCTATCTTTATTCTTATTTCTGAATTGTTCTAACTTAGCTCATGGTAATCATCCCATATACTTAAAAATGGTTTGAATACACTGTCATACCAAACCTATATAAAAGTAGCAAGTTAAGGTCGAGATGGGTGAAATATTTGACCCTTAGTCAGAATTCAAACTTAGATCATTTGCTGTTGAATTTATAATTATCTTAACATTTCATCTGTATTACACTAGAGTAGAATAATTCTGGACTTATAAAAAACAAGATACTTTAAAAATAGATTTTCAATATTTAATTGATAAAACACATTTATATAGAAACAATTTTATAAAGAGTTCTTAGATAAATTGTTCTAATTGAGTTTTTCATTTCTCAAGAAACATCCTTCATGGAGTCATCAGATTATATAGTGAAGAGAACACTCAGATGTAATTATTGAGGGAAAATTTATTATTCATGGCTTTCAAAAGTCTTTCAGAACATTTAGGATGAGTTCCTACCAGTGGTTTATCGATGCAGAGAAGTGACGGAGTCTGTAGCTGGGTTAATTTCCCCATGGATCAGGTATGCTGGTTACACTGACATGCATATGGATACATAGGACATAAAGAATGGTTAATTGTGAGTTTTAGGGATAATTTGGGCTAGTTCATTACCTTCCAGTGATCAGGAAGAACAAAGTGAGGATGACGAGGAGAGTGAATCCCCCGACGGCCGCCGTGGCTATCACGAGGATCTGCCCTTGCTCTGCAGCCATGTCCGAGGCTGAAACAGACCACATATCACGTCTCATGGTGCATCATGATCACAGGAAGCGGCTACACAGTGAGCTCAAGATGGAGGGAGGGCCGAGCAACTCAATGAATTTGGCCTTGATTTCCTTATTAGGCTTAAGCAGCTCAAAGTAAATGAATTTTGTGAAAGGCCTTAGAAATTGAGATCATCCCCCAAGCACAAACATTTCTTACAAAAATGATCAATGAAGTAGACAGATTCTTAGTAAGTCACAATGTGATCAAGAAAGTATGGCTTAGGCCAGACTTTACAGAGGGTTTTGGCATTTGTTCCTGGGGTTGAAAGAATATAGTGTTTTAATGGTTCCATATACGTAGAGATTAAGGGGTATTTAGCATGTAGTATATTGTTTGAAAATACCCAGAGTTACAATGTCCTCATAAAAATGACATTTACTAGAGAAAATCTGAATATAACAAGCTATGATTGGTTTGGTAAGAAACCATTCACAGCATATATAAGACTGTTAAAGAAAGCAAAATATAAATAACATATAAAAGTCATTTATTACTAGTTTTTTTTTGTAAGGAGAATTTGATAAATCTTGGAATTAGATTGTACTCAGTATGATTTAGTCAAGATATTTTTAGATAATTATTTACGATGTTGAATTTTGGCTAAGAATTTGTTCAGAGACAATTTAAATAGTTGCATCTTATCCAATAAATAATGTGCTGAAGCATTTTATTACTTCTTCACTGAATTTCCTAATCTTCAAAATAACACTCATATGGGAATTCATGGCATAGTCTAAAATGTCACATTTTCTCATCGAAAATTATTAAATACCAAACTTTAATACATTGATGTTTTAGGAAGTACCATTAAACTCTTGATGATAAACAAGATGACATTTTAAAAATAAAACATTTACTTGAAGATGGGGTGTTCATAAAATATATAATCTGCTTCAAGAATTTTGAATTTAGAACATGTATTTTCAAATAGACTGAAGGGCCAGTTGGGGAGTAAGAATGTAACTGGGTGTTCTTGTAGTTTGAATATAAAATGTTCCCCATCGAGTAAAATAGCCCCAGTGTCTTCAGGTTGTGGAGCTGTTTGGGAAGGGTGTGGAAACTGTAGGAGGTGGAGCCCTGCTTGAGAAAGCGAAGAAGGGCTTGAGGATTCATAGACTGGCCCTGATCTCCCTCAGCTTCCTGGGATTAGATGTAGTGTAATCTACTCCTAGAGCCATGACTTACCCTACCATGGAGGAATGTATGCCCTGGAAATTGGGACCTCGTCTGTACTTTGTGTTCCTGACAGGGATGATTTCTGCCTTCGTGGTATTCATGTTGGCTCATCACAGAGTGATGACTGCATTGTAGGATTAACTCTAAATCCCTCAAATTTAGTAATGAGGCTTCTAAAGGCTATAACACATCTGTCCATACTTATCAAGCCATGGTGAATTCTTTTAATTCCCTTAATGAATCAAAATTTCTCCATTAGTTAACTCTTATTCAATCCTTCTTCATGAACATCATACCATTTGTGATGCTTTCTCTTGGTTGCTTAGATTTTGTTAGGCCATCAGACAGATGTTTCCAAACTTTTTAAATTACCTCCATAAATAAAACTATCATATGCCATAAAAACTGCTTTTATTAACATAGAAGAAGTAATCTCAAAATTTATTTGGAATGGCAAAAGGCCTTGGATATCCAAAACTATTCTTAGTAAAACAAACTCCTCAGGAGGTATCACCATACCTGATGCAAAGATATACTGCAAAGCCATATTAACAAAAACAGCATGGTATTGGCATAAAAGCAGACAGGCAGACCAAGTGAACAGAGTTGAAGACCCTGCTCTTAGCTCTAATAATTATAGTTACTTGATCTTTAACAAAGGTGGCTACACCATTAACTGGCAAAAAGGGCATCTTCAACCAATTGTGCTGGGCAAATTGGATAAAAACTTGTAAAAAAATAAATAAAAATAGACCCACTCCTCTTACCATACACAAAAATCAACTCCAAATGGATCAACAATTCAAACATAATACCAGAAACTCTGAAAACTATGGAAGAAAAAAATTGGTGGAACTCTCCAAGAGATAGGCTTAGGGAAAATCTTCTGGAGTATTCCCTCAGTAGCCCAGAAAGTGAAACAATCACTTAACCATTGGGATCTCATCAAGCTAAAAATCTTCTGTACAGACAAATATGCCATACTTAGAGCCAAAAGAATACCATTAGACTGAGAAAATCTTTGTCAGCTATACCTCAGGCAGATCTAATATATAGAACTTACAAAGAAATAAAAAAATAAGTAATAAAAAATCAAACAGCCCTCTCACAAAATGGGGCACTGAACTCAACAGGGAATTCACAGAAGAGGAAACACAAATGGCCAATTATCATTTAAGAAAATATTCTTCATCCTTAATCATCAGAAAATGCAAATCAAAACAACAATGAGATTCTACCTTACTGCAGTCACAATGGCAATCACTAAAAAATCCACTAATAGATGTTGGTGAGGATGCAGGGAGAAAGGAACCCTCATTCACTGCTGGTGGGAATGCAAACTTGTACAACCACTATGGAAAGCAGTGTGGAGCCTCCTGAAAGAGATGCTTATAGAGCTACCAATGGACCCAGCTCTCCCTCTACTGGGCATCTACCCTCAAGATTCCTCACTTTAGCACAGAGACATCTGCTCAGCCATGTTTATAGCAGCTCAGTTCATAATAGCTAAGAATTGAAATCAACCCAAATGCCTATCACTGGACAAATGGATATCAAAGTTGTGGTATGATGGAATTATACGGTGGAATTCTATGCAGCTGAAAGGGAAAATAACATAATGAAATTTAAAGAAAAGTGGATGGACTTGGAGCAGATCATACTTAGTGAATTTACACAAGAGCAGAGAGTCAAATGCCACACGTTCTTCCTCATCTGTGGTTTTTAACCCCGAATTTGTGAGCTCTTTTCTGACACAGAATTTGTGGTTGTAGCCCTAAGAAATCAATAGAGTCCAACCAATGGGGCTTGATGGTAGTTGCTTACTGAATAATATATGCGAAAGAAGCCAATGATTATTGCACTTGGTGGTTATATGAAGGAAGGTTGGATTAACCTAGGAGTAGCTCACATCCATTTCCTCTCCTTTAAATTGTGATGAGGATTTACTTCAAGGTAGTTACACAGTCTGTGTGATGAGTGTCCCCCAAATTCATTTCCAATTGCTCTCTCTGCTTGGAGACAATGCTTACTAGGAGGCAAGTGTTACAAAAAAATAACACTTCTACATTTATCCGAGATGAGTGTATCAGATTAAAAAATGTGGATATGCTTATGGATTCATTAATTGGATCAACATGTACTTATTAAACAACAATTACATAGCAACAATTGATATAGACCTGGGGACATAGAAACAGAGCGGATGGAGTCTCTGCTCACAGACTTATATTTCAGTGAAGGACAGCAGATATGGAACAAAAACATGAGTAACCATTGTTACAGGGGAGAAATATAACTTTAGTGCTGTCTGTCCACTTGTTAAGTCATGAAGAAAAGGTTCTTTCTAATAAGCTTTATAGGAAAAGTATGTCAACCAACTTACCCTCATAAAGTACCATTTATACAGAGCTAAGAATGAAATCTATGGTGAGAAATGAAATTTATTTGTGACATTCTCATTGGAAGTGTTTACTAAATGGAATGAGCCTGTGTTCTTAGAAGAAGGCAGGTATACCTAAAGACTGCATTTCATTTTATAGTTTTGGAATGATGTGTAATTCCTTAAGGGGGGCAATTATCCACCCCCAAATGTTGGGAGTTTGTCATTGAGCCAGTGCTTGTTTTAAGTTGGGATGACATTTTTAAGTGAGGTTTGCTTTAGTTGTTTTTATTTGAAGTAGAAAGACAGTGAAGTTCTTTACTTGGAATCCAAATACTTACAAAAAATAGATTCTGTGTCTTTAAGAATGTGTGAGAGAAAAGCAATTTGGCTATTTTTAACCAACACACATTTTCTACTATAGAGCCTTATGATTTTGTCTCCTCATAATCAAGATTATTCTAGTTTATATTTACATTTCAAAGTAAAATCTGCTATTTGTATTCTGTGTTATTTTCTGTGGAATAGCTTTCTGAAGTTAACTCCTTTCTGTTGTGAATGGCTTCGTAGGGCTACAGAAAGTTACATGACTTTTTTAAAGAAAACATTTGCCAAAAATGCTGCTCAGTGAAGTAAGTTGTCTTTCTCATTTCACGAAAATGATTCTTTTAAAGCACATACTAAATCTCACTAAAATAATTAGTCGACAGTAAAAATCCACTTTCAGCTTTCTGATAATTGACACATGAAAATTCTCATCTTATGTAATATATATATCCATCCGGGTTATCTTAACCACATGAGACCTAGAAATATATAATGGAGACCAATTAAGCTGCAAAAATCTTGAACCACATGATTAGAGACACAAGCATATCATATACAAATGAAAGACGAGGAAATCTCTTCTTTTTAAAGAATATACTCTTCAGACTACAGGCTTACATAACTAGACAAGTTTTATGATTTCCTATTGGTGTGCCTTCCCACACTGCCTCTTCCAAATCTTTCCCTCATTATATGGTCAGATAATTATTTTTCAAAATGTTATTTAAAACTTTGCAGATCTTTCAATTTACCTAGAAGGTAAGGTAAAGCCATCCTTTTTAGCAAGTATATTTCAGAGATGTCCAGACACAGACATTTGGAGTCAGCCCCCATGCAGAGTTCTCATTTATCTTCCCACTGCTCATCAATACTGTCATTTCTACCTTTTTAAGGATTCTTTTGTTTCATCCCCAACCTCTCCAATTCCCCATGCTATTTTCTAACTTCAGATACACATCACACTTATTTGAAATTAGGTAGATGGCAGGCTCAATTATGTGAAATGCAGTTGAACAATAGCAAGACAAACCAGAAGAAACAAACAAGATCATGTGAAAGACATCTGGGTGATGTCCACTTAGTAACAATGCATGGTGTACTTTATAGAAGTGATTGGATTCCTTATGCTTTTATTTCAGATGTACTTATGGATTTACAGCTTTACAAAAGCAGCATAGTTAGACTAGAAATTAGATGATAGAGGTCATAGAAAGAAAGAAATTGAGAGAGAGAGGGAGAGAGAGAGAGAGAGAGAGAGAGAGAGAGAGAGAGAGAGAGAGAGAGAGAGAGAGAGAGAGAGAGAGAGAACTTACCAGAAACATACACTACTTGGCAAACAACCAAGAGAGAAAAAGTGAAACCATGACATATAATTTCAAAATTCAGCTAGTCTAGTCCTATAAAATTCAGAGCAGCAAAGGACTCACTAAGTTAGAATTCAGGTTATAGACAGGAGTATTCAAGCTCAACTACAAATACCGACACAAATCAAAGATATTTTCTTGAAAGGGAACCATTTTGTGAATGTATAATTATAAAAAAAATCTGTTTGCTTATTTGATGTACATGACAATACTAGTCCAATGCATGTCTTAGTTTTATAATTGTTCACTCATCGATTTATAAAGTTGAATTTATTCTAAGTCAGTGATAGTGGAAAATAACTGTTGCCCTACATCTCCATGCCTCTGTTTTCAATGAGGCAAATATTTAAAGGAAGAGCATAGTCATGGTTTTGTATTAACACCTTTCTTTTATGTACATTCAATTCTTACAGCCATATACCATTGGAGACATATCTCTAAGATTAAAATTCAGAAAGAAAGAGACGAGAGATTCCCTCTTCCCATCAAGTGTGCTGATTACTGAATTCTCAGCTGGGTGGAAGCAAGCCTCCCAGATCATCTCTGATGAAGCAGAGGCCTTATCAAGGATAATACTCCTTTCAAAAAGGCTTTCCAAGCTGAGCAGGGCTGTCAGGATGCTGAAAATAGCCATGTAGCACATGACTTTTAGAAGGAGAAAAGTCATCAGTGATGTTAACCAGCAGTGGACCCTGCACGCTTTACAGCTGGCCAGCCAGACCAAATGTACCAACTGGTACCACAGTGGTATGTCTGTTTTGGGTCAAGTGAATTGCTCTATGATTGGATTTGAGGCTCACTTCTCAAGAGAGAATTTATGTCATGTACTGAAAACCTAATCAAGCCCTGACTGACTGAGACCCTAAGTACCCCACAATGAATACCAATAACCTACAGAGGAGGGCTTTCAGGGAAATGGGCACTGTGGGAGAGGGGATATAACCTATGTAAAAAATAAATAAAATGCACAAAAAATCTTTCCTTGAAAAAAAACAAAAGTCCATGACTGGGGAGCTCATTCTCTTAAGGGAGAAACTACTACTGTTGTCTGACTAAATCAATATATTATGCCCACCAAATGCCCTCTAAACATATGTTTATACCCATATATTAATGCCACTCTCATTTTTGGTTAAAGAGTCTTCTCATTTCTGATGGCAGTGATCACTGGGGTGACTCAAAACTTGCTTGCAAACCCAAATATCCTGGGTTCAATTACCCAGTACCTATTTAAAGCCACAAGATGTACAAAGTAATACATGAGACTGGAGTTCATTTGCAGTAGCAAGAAGCCATGGCACTCTCTCTCTCTCTCACTCTCACTTACAAATACATAAATAAAAAATTTTGGAAAGGGAAACAAAACAAACAAACAAAAAAAAACTGGCCAAAGTGCTGAGAAGTGACAGTGGAATGTTCAGCACTAAATGAGAGACATCTCTCCCACCCTCCAAGGCTTGCAGAAGAGGCGGCCAAAAGAATGTAAGAGCTAAAGGAAGGGGAGGAGTGCTTATAATGCTGTCATCCAGACATAAAGTAGCTTGATATTCATGATCTCACAGTGGCTGAAGCTCCCTACACAAGGCTTGTATACTAAGAGGAAAAAATTATGACAATGGATAGAAGAGAGACTAGTTGGAAAGAAGGGATCTGCTGGAGGGAGGATTTAGGGGAAAAGGGGAATGGTGGGAGGGAAATATGTTCATGGAATATTGTCTATATTTATGGAAACGGTCAAAGCAAAGTGAAATAGATAAATAAATAAATAAATAAATAAGAAAAAAATG
Organism: Zapus hudsonius; assembly: GCA_004024765.1. Classification (NCBI taxonomy): domain Eukaryota; kingdom Metazoa; phylum Chordata; class Mammalia; order Rodentia; family Dipodidae; genus Zapus; species Zapus hudsonius. The sequence continues at coordinate 142,579 of PVHP010000485.1, forward strand.
ATTGTACAGTCATGCCTTTTCTACCACTCCAGAAACAATGCAGTTGAGCACATCAAACTGTTGGCTATGTTGGTACAGCAAAGATTATGAGATTCACCCCTCTTGATGATGTGAGCTTGCCTATCAGATGAAAATGCCAAATGACATGGAGTCAATTAGAACATGTGAGGTTTACACAACTGGATGGAGAGGAAAGACAGAGGTAGATGAGTAGTGATGAAATACTTAACGAGGTTCTCATGTTCATCCCTAAATGGTCAAGATTCTCTGCCACAGGCAGAAAAACTTCCAAAATGAAGACAAATTATTAAGGCATTTAGGAACTAAGCTATACCTTTGAGACCATTTTTTATTGGTAATTAAAATGTTTATGTCTTCAACATACATATTTTTTTAAATTCTCAGTATAGACCAATATTTTCATGTAAATTCCACAAGTTTCCCAGATTCCTGACCTGGAGTCAGTGATTTTCAACATCAAGTATCATATATCATGTACCATAATGTGAACTATAGATATATGCACATTTGTAAAGTATCTATGCACTTGAGGCTTAACTTCTTATTATACCAGCAGCTGTTGTTTGTGGTAAATAGCTTTAAAATTAAATATGTAGTTATTAGAAATCACAATTTTCACAAGGCTTAAAATTCAAAGATTTGTTAAATTTTTTTTTTACAAAAAATACATCAATCCCAATTTAAAAATAAACATTTAGAAAAAAGTTCTAGAGAAAATTTTTATCCACTGAGTCATTATTTATTATAAATATTAAAAGACACACAAAACCCCCTAAGCTCACAACCTTAAAGCAGCCTTAATACTCACCCACCACGACTCAGGGAACTGAGAGGAAGAGGGGGCGGAAAGATTGTGAGAGCTATGGTGGGGGAGAATATAAGAGACTTGGCAACCCTCAGTAACAACACAGTTGGGTCATGAGAACCCTACTGACGACTGGGCTATCCATGGTCCCCTACCACAAAGACTGATCCAGACGGCCCAAGGAGGAGGATATCCAGCTGACTGGGGATGGAGAAGGGGGGCAATGAAGAATTGGGGATAACAACTCATTGTTGGCCCACTAAACAATGTAACTTATTATGGACAATAAAAATAAATAAATAAATATTAAAAGACAAAGACTGAGCCTTTAATCCCAGGATTTGGGAGGAAGAGGTAAGAGGCCACCCTGAGGCTTTATAGTGAATTCCAGGTCGGCTGGGGCTAGAACAAAATCCTAACTCAAATGAATAAATGAATGAATGAATGAATGAATAGATAAATAAATAACAAAGATCTCATCGGATTAATTAATAAAGAAACCCCTCCCCGCAAAAAAAAAAAGAGAATGTGATAAAAACTGATTTAGGGTTTTTTAGATAAAAATTAAAGCGTGGTTCCTTGTCTTGATAGAGATTTCTCTTTATTGATGTGGGTAGATATGTAAACTTTAATTGAAATATACAAATACTATTTGTGAAAAGTATCCATGTGAAAGAAGCAGAAGGGAAAAGTGGGAAATGACCATGAAGATGGGTGGAAACAAAGGAAGGCTTGGAAGGCAATCTTTCTTGAGTGTAACATGGGCTGATTAGAAGAACATGCAAATCAACGAGTGGTGCGTAGATGTTTGGATACTCTATTTAAAAAAAAAATACATATAACACATCAGATCCAGGACAGGAAATTAAAAAAAAGAACATATTTTAAGGAGCTGATTCTATTTTGATCTGAACCAAGAGACAGCATAGGACCCTGGGACCACAGGCAAAGGATAGATCAGGAAAATTTCACCTGACTATTGTCAGCATGCCTCTTGTTTGTCTCAAGGTACTATTAAGCATAGAGGTACAAGGATGAATGTTTACTCAAAATTGCAATCTTTACCACAACCTGAAATTCTTGCAAATATATGTAAAGCCCCTGCCTGCAGGTAAACCCCATAGACAAAACAGAATGAGATGGAGCAATTATTGAGGATGGAGCTGGGAAGCCTGGATTTGGTCCAAGTCTCTCATTATTTCCTTTACTTTTCTGTTCCCTACAGAAATCAAGTCCTATTTTTCATTGAACCAGTTGAATTTTGTCATTTGAAAATGAAGTTCTATTTAATATAATGAAATAAGAGGAAATAATTTGCTTTTATGTACATCCTGAATCACTAGGGTAGGGAGGAAGTGGGAGATAAATAGGTCTTTATATTTTTACCTTGTTACTTATGACTTTTTTCCTGAATGTTCTCTCACTTTATGGCTTTCTTTGTAGTATAATGCTAAAAAAAACCAGCTTCCTCTGTGTGTGTTCCTAAAACTAGAAGGATAGAATAGGAAGGGAAAGAGAAATGCAATGAAGATTTTGTATCTTTCTAAATGTATTCTTTTGTTATAGGAAAGTATTAGATATTCTTCCAGGAGAAATGAT